>PVKU01001188.1:0-127795 GCA_004027475.1 Anoura caudifer | reverse complement strand
AACTAAATATTCAACAAAAGTGATTGGTTAAATATAACCTGAGAAAATGATACAGTCTATAAAAGCCAAGACACAGAAAACTGTTAGCATCAATTGATAAGAAAAAAAGAGCAATATGTAAGGTGATCTCCATTTATAATACCCTGACAGTCCCAGCTTGGGCAAGTTTCATTTTGGAAAGTCTTGTGCAATCAATTCACATTTTGCGTAAGTGCAAAAAGCTTGTTTGTAATCTCCATGTATTTTAAAGTTGCAGACCTTTCAATGTGCTTTTTTTGTGTGCAAGCGTGAACCGCCATTCAAATATTGTCCTTTTTATTGGGAGTTTCCCCTATGGTGCCTCACTCAGTGTCGATGGCTTAGGACAGGCTGGTTGAACACCTGATGGCTGGTGTTGCGGGCAGGTTTTGATCGTGCTCCAGATGCTTACTGAATATTCCTGGCTCTCTCTCTTTGCCAAATGCGGTAGGCATTCCCTCTCTTTCTTGTGATTCGGTGAGATCATGTGACTAATTCTAGCCAATGAGCTGCAAACGGAAGTAACAGGCTCCTCATAGGATCATTTAGGATGTGATGTGAGCCCTGCCTTCCAAGATATTTTTCCTCTGCTCTTGTGAGCAATGGTATTCCAAACGATAGCTCCTCTGTTATTTCTGCTCTTAAAGTGAGGAGGATGTGGAGCAGAGCCCTCAGCTAACCTGTGATGAGTGTGCAGTGTGAATAAGAGAGGAGCCCTTGTTGTTTACTGTGTCAAGGTTTGGGGCATGTTTGTTACTGCAGCAGACCCTAGTCCCTTCACATTCAAAGGGCGACCTGCAGATCAGCTGCATCGCCTCTCCTGGGAACTGTTAGAAATGCAGAATCTTGAGCCCCCTTCTGACCTAGTGAATCAGAATCTGCATTTTGACAAGAGCCCTTTGGTGACCTGCATGGTGCCCTCACCTGTCCCGACTGGCAGTTGGAGAAGGGACGAGTATAGCATAGAGGTCAAACTCATGTGCACGGAAGACTGGGGTCTAGCCAGTGAGTCGCTTTGCCTCTCTGTGTCTCAGTTTCCTCATCAAGCTTGATGTGAGGACTCCATGAAACCAGGCACATCCCATGCCTGGAACCTAGTGCATGCTCAGTAATCGAGAACGGGTATTATTGTTTCAGTAAGGAAATGCATTGCCACATGCCCGGACTGGAGGCTTGGCTTTCTAGAAACCTTTTCCATTCCCTCTGCCACAAGAATGGCACCTTCTGAAGACTCAGGGTGGCATCTGATGTAAGAATTCAACAAACATTGATCAATGAACCCACCCACAATGAGGTCCCTGTCAACCACTTCATCACCTCCAAATGGAGTGTTTATTTACTGAATTCCCCTTCTGCTCTGTTTCTGCAGCCCCATGGCCTCGTTCACTGCTCCCCCAACCAGGAGACCTCCCGGGCTTGACAGAAGTGTTTGCGAAGGTAAGAGCTGCTGTTAGCTTCGAATTCTTTTGTGTGTGTGGGGGGGGTGGGGAGGATGACTATTTACACTTCAACTATCCATCACATGCCTCTGAGAGCTATGGGGAGATTGTCCTGCAGAAGGTAATGCGAGCATGCCTTCACACACACGCATGCACACGCATGCAGGCACACACATGTGCATTCTCATCAATCCGCAGCAGAGGAAAGGAAATGCCTGAGGTAAGTGCGGTGATGATCAGACCCCTCGCCACTGTCTTTCCCTGCGGCGTGTTTGTTCATTCCACCCTAAATCTTCTGAGAGGGAGAAAATGCAAGGGTTATGTGCCTTTCTGTAATGTGAGAAAACAGAAGTTGAGGGGCTTTTCCTGAGACCATATAGGGTGGGGTCCAAGAAGGAAGAGTTTGGTGCTGGGCCGGCCTGGGTGCGAGGCTGGGGTCCACCAAGGTCAAGCCCTGGGGACACCAAGGCTTGCACCTCTCTAAGCCTCAGCTTCCACACTTGAACAGGGGCACCTCAGCTCCTCCCAGCTGGGACCCTGTCCGCTGCCTCCCTTACTCCAGGACATCCTAGAGCTGTGGTCCTTAACCTTTGTAGGCTATAAACCCGTTTGAGAACCTAATGCAAGTTTGAACTTCTTCTTAGAAAAATAAATATGCAGTCTCCCTCTCTCACACACACACCCCCCTCATGCACACTTGAAGAGGATTTAGAACCTACTAAATCCATTCATAATCTGCAGCCGAAGACCACCTACTTTAACATACAGTGGGTTAGAGTCTGTTACCGAGTGTAACTGCGTGTGTGAAAGAGAGAGAGAGAGCATGCACACACTGCTTGTTGGGAACTGTCAGCATTTCATCTGTTACCAACAGTGAGACTCATACATAAAGTCAGATTACGTCTGGGAAGCAAAAGCCCAACAGGAGACAGAAATGATGGTGAATCTCTGACGCAGTTACCAACCGTCTCAGGTTATCAGAGATTAAGGGGCTTCCCTGAATGTCCTGAGAAAGTCCTGAGAAATCTGGGTGATCAGTCTAATCTGATTAGGCCAGAGATCATACAAACTGGCCATAACAGCGGCACTTTGGGGGATGAGCGGACAAGTGACAAAGAGGGATTTGGCTGGACGTTTTGACAGAAGAACCAGAAAGCGCCCAGGGCCCCCACTGTCCGCCCTGCCTGAGCTGAGGGTTTTGAGAATTCTGTTGCTGAAAAGGGGTAGGGGTGTCCGTTTTTAGAAGGTGAGGAGGTGGGGAGAAAGTAGGGAGAACCAAAGCAGGGATGCTTCTTTAGAACTTGGGAGTCAGATAATTAAAACTTCAAAAATAAATGCAAAAGAGGAAATAATGAATGCATCACAAGATATTTTTGAAAAGATGTGCATCCTGTAATTAGAGGAGAAGAAAGGCCTGCCCTGCCCTGGCATTCCCTTCTGGCAGGAAAAAACCGATAGAGCGACTTCATCACACCGATTCCTTCACGCTCCGGCAGGCAAGTGATAAAATCATCAGAGGAGGGTCCCCGATCCGTCTCCCACAGTCACTTTCGCCAAGTGTGCCCTGTCTAAAATAATGAAGGCAGCTTGATTAAATGTTCGCTGGCTGCAGCCGCTGTGCTAATTGGGAGATGGGCTTATTAGTTTAATGACCGCGCCCGATCATCAGAACTCATTAGCATGAGGGCCTTGGCTTCCCTCCGCTGCAGCCAGCCGAGGCTCCAGGCTGCCACTGTTGCCGTTCCTCTATTTATATCACCCCTGTTTCTAGGAGAGGGTGCCGCACACATGCGCACACATCCACGGGTGCATTTGTACATGTGCATGCGTGTGCCCATGCAAGCGGAGGCTTTGTCTGCAAAAGGATTTGAGCTCTTCTTCCCCAAATGAAAAGTTGCTACAGGCCGTTCTGCTTTCAGCACTTCTGTGCATATACAAAGAGGGGTTCTGAAAGGGTGTAGGTGCAATATCCTTCAGCATTAGACTACAGATTATAAAAACCGAACTCCTTGCTGTGACCCAAAGGCTCTACGCCATTTCTCACCCTCCACCTGCTACGATTCCACCTCCTTGCTCACACCTTTGCTCACCCCCCTCCAGCCACACTGGTCTCCTTGCTGTTGCTCAAACACACCAAGCGTGGCTCCTACCTCAGGGCTTTTGCACACTGGCTGTCCTTCTGCCTGAAACAGTCTTCCCCAGGACAGCGGTGGGACTGCTGCCTGACTCCCAGCTGTCTGCACAAATGTCACCTCAGGGAGGCCTGTTCTGATCATCCCATTTGAAATGACCACTTCCCCATCCTTTCCCACTTTGCTTCGCCCTGCGTGATTCATCCCTATTGAATATGACTTAACTTTCTGAAGTGTGTAGTGTCACTAAACTGCCATTGCTGTCCGCTTTCTCTGCTGCTGTATCTTCAGTGCTTTGTACATTCAGAGGGTCGGTGCCCAACCAGTAATACAGTAATTGTTGAGTGACTACATGAATGAACAAATTAATGAATGAATGAAGCGCATATGCAAGGAAATAGGATCCTAATGGACTTGGGGAAGTCATCTGTCCATGAGGATTCAGAATGTTCTAGAGATGTTCTAGAGGGGTCAGGAACTGGCCAGCCCTTAGCCATCTTTTATGCCAGGGGGCCCACCAGGAGTGGGAACTACCGCATAAGGCTGCTCAGCCTGCGATGTTCCCTAGTGCAGGGGCAGATGTCTCGGGCAGTGTACTTCCCTGTCTTTCTGGAACTTAGGCTGGAGACTGGGGTTTCTGTGAGCTTCTCTCTCCCATCTCTTTCTCTCCATCCACTCTTGGGGTTGTAAAGAGATTCTCATGCAACCAAAAGACCCTGGCTCAAACACAGGGGCTTCGGACTCTAAGTTGGATTTGACTTGACTTCCCTTTTTCTCATCCGTAAAATGGGTCAGCTGTAGGTGCAATGCTTGTAATGCCTTTGTAAGTGTAGTGGGGGCCCCCCGAGGCCTGGAAGCCCCCAGATCTCCGCCCTGCGGGTTCATACTGCATACTGTGAAGGAAAGCGTGCAATGCAGAAGCTTCAAATGCAGTCTCTTTCCCGTAAAAATGATTTATTAATTGACTTTAATTATTGAAAACAACTAATGTATACTCGATGTGGAAAACATAGGAAATGCAGAGATTATCCATCATATTTCCTTGATTCTAACAGTTGACATCAAATTTGTATAGAATCTTATAATGAAAATCAGCTTAGATTTAAAAATTATGACACAGATACACCCCTGGAAAAATGACATCATAGACTTTGTCTATGGTCCAGCGGTTTGTTTTATTTTCACTTTGGCTAAAGAATTTGGTTTCTAGAAGATGTGGCAGGTAGAGTGCAAATTACTGGGTTCTACCCGTACCTTTAACCATCTAAATTAATTTCTTGGGAATTAATTCCATAGTCTTTCTTCTAGATGTTATTTCTAAAAAATATATTCACATGCAAATCTGGTCAAATCTTGGATTTATAACTTTTTTTATGATAATAAAGCATACTCAATAAATGTTAGTTATATTATTATATATCAACAGCTAATTCAGAGTCCTGGGGGATGTCAGAACCATAAAGGATCTGATAAGTCCTACAAGAAAAGAATCTTTGGGGGGAAGGTGGTGTTTATGGGAGGTTTGGATCTTTTTTTTTTTTTTTTAAGGAAAAGGATTTGAAGAAATGCATATGACCACAAAGGAGGAAATGAAAATGACCTGTAATTTGTTATTTTCAATGAAAACTGTTTACCTTTTTATATCATTCAATTTTTTTCTGTACATATATATGTACATGTAGAAAACCATACATATATGTGCATGTGTGTGATGTAACTGTCCATGCCTTTTGGTGACCAACTCCAAATTTTCCCACTCAGTAACACTGCAAACATTCTTCCAGGTCAACTCCTTTAGATCTTTTAAACGACAAGAAAAATAAAATAAAACAACCTCCCCCAAAATGCAAACAACGAGCTGAGAGTCCTTCCCACCTCAGTGTGTGTGTGCGGTTGTGCCGTGAAGGTCACGTAGGAACCGAAGGAGCAAACTTCATTTGTCTCTCTCCAGCTTGAACTGATAGCTGGTGATCGCACTAATGGTCCCAGGGACCAGGCAACCTCAGGAGCCACTGCTGAGTGAGGCATCATTAGAGTGGGAAGTGAGAGGACGTGTTTTAGTCTCTCCTTTCATAAAGAAATGAAAAGGAAAAAAAAAACATTTCCTTTAGCTTGGAGGTGTTGTTTAGTTAGAAGGTTTTCTCCTGGCTTTTCTCTGCATTCTCTTCCCCTCCCCAAGAGAGGCAGTTTGAGAACCGGCTTCTCAAATATGAGCAAACAAAACATCCCGACCTTTCAGTCTGCTGTCGGTGGAACACAGCACGTGGGCAATGCTCTCAGCTTGACCCTCTGTGGGAGAGGAAAAGAAAGTCTAGATGAAAACACAGAACAGCAGCGCAGAGCTCCACTGAGCCCTGTCCGATTTATTTCTGCATCCTCAGCACCTTCCATGAGACAAGGTACAGGTTTCAGGTTGGATGGATGGATGGATGGATGGGTGGGTGGATGGGTGGGTGGATGGGTGGATGGGTGGATGGGTGGATGGATGGGTGGGTGGATGCATGAGCAAGTGATTCGCAAACTCTTGCCCAGCTTTGCTATCCCTTCTCTCTTACAATTGGTAATAGATTACTGCTATGTTTTATTCATTTGGGGGAAAGGACATTTTATCACCTGGATTTACTCTACTATCTTTTGCCAGAAAGTCAAACCAATAAAGCTTCTTATTTTCAAAAGTATAATAAAGAAGAGACCATACACAGCACTGTATACAGAGGTAGCATTTGGAGGGTGGAGATGGATTTCCTCAAGCTCCTCAAATCCCATTGCCCCACGCAATCATCTCCTGGGAATCCTTTGAAAGCCCACACTCTTGCATTCCACACAGAAAAATGTATAAAATTCTTGATGACTCAGAAAAGTACTGGTGGAAGGTGTGGAAGTCAAAGCCATAATATCCAAGGTATCCATACTCCCGGACATGTCTTCAGGGACTTCTCCAGTCCTCTGTGTGCTCAGGTGAGCCGTAGGTCCTTCTCTACACCTACCCGTGTTTCAAGGGCTGTTTCCAAGTATGAAGAACCAAAGGTGTAGGAGTCAGGGGCCATTTCATTCTCTTTGGAGCCTGGATCCCAGCAGGAAAACAGAATTGCGTGAAAATGGATCAACTGAGAGATCTTTCTAAAGGGGTTATTTACAGAGGTGCGAGTCAGATCCAAAGAACCAGAAGGGATATAAAGCATTCAGGGAATTTCAGCAGCAGGAAGTTGTAACCAACCTGGAAATGAAAGGGGATGAATTGGAGATCAACCACGGGGGCCGGGGGAGCTGGAGCTGTGGAAGCAGGACCACGCGGTAAGAGGTGCAAGCGTGCAGGACCACGACCACTCTCAGAATCAGATGCAGAAGCAGACGGGGCACAGGCACTAACACCCCCGTCCCTCCATCTTGCCATTCTCCAGCCTTCTGCTCGTGCACCCCGTTGGCCACACTGGACCGAAAGCCGGTGCTGAGGGCTCATAGTGTGCAGGGCTCAGCCTTCCAGGACGTGGAGAAGTCAAGCAGGGTGGGTGGTTGATTTTGAGATGAGGACAAAGTTGGAGTAGCCAGCAACCTGGACTCAAGAGGGTAAGGCACAGGGCCATGCAGCCTGCTCGCTCGTTAATCATCCTGAGCTTATGGGAGCACAGTTTGTTGGGTGACGTTCTTGTGCAGAATGGAGATGGACCCTCCCTGCCCCCTGGTGAGAAGTGTCCCCTTCTGTTTTATCTGAATTTGGTCTGAGTGGTGGTGGGGTGGAAAACTGGACAGGATACCGGGCCCTCCGAGTGCTGTGTCACATGAAAACCTTGTGTATTTTCTAGCTCAGAGAGGTACCTGTATGCAGTAGCCAGGCTCCAGGATGTGAAATGACCCCCAGTGATCTGCCCCTCTATAGTCCCCTCCCACATCGTACCAGGGTTAGACCCTGAACCAGACTACCCAGAAAAGTCCCTTCCAGATGGGTGACCTTCAGAAACTGAGACAATAGATGTTTGCGGCTCTGAGCCACTAATTTTGGGCACATGTAATACAGCAACAGTTAACTACACACTCTGAGGCCAGCAGCATGTGGTGCTTTTCTGGAGTGCTTGTGAACGTGCATTGGGCCGGGTGTTCTGCGTGTGGTGCGGCCATTCACCGAGAGGGGCAGTCCGTTCTCCCTCAGCTGTGTGATGGAGTACTTATCTAGCCTCTCTGAGTCTCGGTTTCTTCAACTTACAGCAAAGATCATAATGAACATCAAAAACATTTTCTGAAGGATTAGAAGGAGTAGAGTATCCCAAGTGCCCAGCACAGTGCCCCACATAGAGTATGTGTTTAACAAAAATATTAGCTATCAGTGAGAGAGAGAGATGGGTTTTCAATATTACTTATAATTAAGAGGACAGCCCCAGTGAGACTTGAGATAAGACTTGCCCGTTATGGCGTGGTGTGTGTCGGCTCTGGTCTTTCTCTTACCTGGAAGATAGTGGTGTTCTCTCCCAATGGCTGTGATGCCCAGTTCCCCCAGACAACAGGCCCTCTCACCAGCCCCCAGGGCCTCGAGCTTTGAAGCCTCTTCCTCCTGACCGTGGAGAATCAGCTGTCTCCACTCTCGCCTCCTTGGCAGCAGGGGGAATCCCTGATTTTCTGGACGTGCCTGTCACTCCCTGGGTGCGGGCCAGGCTGCACTCATGATTTCCATTTGCTAATGACTCAGGCAGAGGATGTGACTGAGTCATAGGGAGCTGGGGATGGGGCAGCAGCGGGGGGTGGGGGGAGAAGGGGGTGGGGCACTTACACTGAAATCACATGGGGTTGGGGACCTCAGAAAATAGCACCAAGCAATAAGAAGACGGCGAGAACAGCTAACCCAAACTTTGTTGTGACACAGGCTCAACCTGGGACAAATTGACCACCCTCCCATCTCTGCAAACTGCCTGTCTCAATCAGGAAGAGACCTGCCAGAGAGGGTGCAGCCAGTGTCACCTCATAGTTTGTGTCTTGAAGCTCAAGGTGGCATTCGTAACAATCTTCCCACCCTGGCAAAAACAGAACAGAAACCCCTTTCATTTCAGGGTCCAGCCCTCCCCTGTCTATGTCCCAGAAGCAGGTACAAAGCAAAACCAGCGAAGGCAACAAATAGCTGCCGTCCTGTGTCATTTTGTTCTGTTAGGCATAGCAAAGTATGGGTGTGGAAGGAGAGAACAGCAATGTCACGTGGGCAGAAGGCAGGCTCCCGGTGTCTCTTCTTCCAGGTGACCGGCCTTCCAGGCAGTCACATGTGCAAAGAAGCACACCTAGAAGGCTGTTCAGGGCGGGCTGTTTGTAATAGTGAAAACTGTGGGGCTGCATACATCTCCACCAACTGGTGACTGGTTGAGTCAAGCATCTCCACCAATTGCTGACTTCCAGGAGTGGAGTGCTCTACAACCATTGGCTGAAAAACGCACATGACACAGAGATATGCGCAGTGTCCTGTGCTGTGGGTGCTGGCCCAGCACAGTAAGAATAATGTAGTCCTGTGGCTGTTTTGAATTATCTGAGTGCATCTGTGCATCTGTGTATTTAAATAAGCATTTTAAATATCTGAACATTTACGCACCAAACTGTTAACACTAATTGAGGGTGGTCTGGATTTGGCGGGGAGAGGGTAAGAAGAAAAATGGCTTTCACTTTGCAAAAATCTATAAAGCTGCGCAGTGTTTGGAAGTCTTACAGTAAGCATGTGGACTTGTAATTTGTTTTTAATGGAACAGCTTAAGAACTCAGCGGTATCAGGCAGGGTACTAGGTAGTCGTATGGAACTAGTTTGTTGCAGACGCACCGGAGGAACCCAGACCCCTGCCTAGGGCTGCGGGAAGAGAGGAGGAAGCCTGACAGCGGGAGCTTCCAGGAGAGAACCCTGCGGTCTAGTCCAGCGGGATCTCGGGGTAATCCCCGAACTCTGGAGTCCCCTGGGGACTGGTGCAGATGCAGGTCTGGGGGGCTCCAGCTGGGAGGTGCTGAGTTACTGGGTTTAGGGAGGGCCGGGGAACCTGCATTGTAATGCGTGTGTCATAATGCTGATGCGAAGCGCTGACCCGTGGGGCTGGGGCCCAGACCTGAACCCGCTTCCTGCACAGGAAGAAGACAGGGGTCTCGGATTCCCTTCCCAAGTCTCCCATCCCTCTGCCCTGGGGTTGCAAGGCAGCTCCCGGTTGGAGTGCACCACCCTCCCCCCTCGCTGGGTTCTAGGGCAGCAGCTCCCCTGTTCCAGCCGCTGCTGGGCGCGGCGGTCCTGTCAGCACCCTGGGATGTGGATTAGCAGTTTGAGCAATGCCCCTGAGCCCTGCACTCTATTTAATTTCCTTGGTTTGGAGGGAGGATTTCTCACGATCCAGGGGAGACATGCACCACCATCCTTGCCGACTTCCCAGCCTCAGCCCGCAGTTCCTCAGCCTGTTTATCCCCGGTCGCTACAACACAGTCCACCTCCAGGGGCCCTTGCGTGCAGGGTTGAGCGAGGTGATGTAGCCAAGCCCAGGGCTCTCTCCACCCACTTGGCTTTGCTCACGTGGAGGTGGCCTCAGGTTCTGAGGACGCAGATTTTCTTCTTGCTGGGAAGGCAGCTCCAGGGGCAGCATGTGAATTTCCTCAGCGGCGCCTACTAGGGCCTCCTCTGACCCTCAAGACGCAACTTTGTCTGCCTGACCTCAGAGTCAAGCTTGGAGAAGTCTGGGCCAGGGATGGCTGGAGGGCTCAGCAGAGATGTTTGGGGTGGGACAGGTGGCTCCAGCTTGAACTGGCAGTCCTTCTGAAATCAGAGTCAGGTGGGCAAAAAGATCCAGGATCCAACAAGACCCAGGATGGGAGTGGGGCAGTGAGTACGAGGGGACAGAGGCCACTGGAGAACAGTGTCCTCCTTTCTCACAGCTTTGTCCTTTGGACGGAGGCAGATTTGCCTCCAGATCAGCTGGCGTCACCATGCTGAGCCTGGGCAACTAGAAACACAGGCATATTCACACATAGTATGGGTGGGAAGCTTCTCGCTGCACACACAGTAGGTGGCCCCACAAACACCCCAGACTCAGCTCTGCTGCTGTTTCGCCCAGATTCCCACAGCGATTGGGCCTCCGCCCCCTTACACATCTCTTCTGCATCTATCCAGGTAGCTCAGCCTCTCTCTCTCCCCTTCTCCCTCCCCCTCCCCCGCCTCCTCTCCCTCTCCTTTTCTCCCTATTCTTTGCTTTTATTCATCTCTCTTCTTTTGGGGTCATCCCTTTTCCTAATTCTCCTCTCTTTCACTTTCCCTCATTTACCTCTCCTTCTCCCCAAATTCTCTCTCTTCCCATTTACATTTTCTCTCTCCTTGTGTTCTCGTCCCTCTTTCTCCATCACTTCCCACTTCCATCCTCTCTTCAGTGGCTCTTCTTCTCCTCCTGCAACAGTCACTTTCAACGTGTGGTCCCCAGACCTGCAGTCCCAGCATCACCTGGCAACCTGGGAGCTACATGCATTCTTAGATCGCACCTCTGGTCCTGCTGCATCCAGTTGGTGGGGTCCCGCAATCTGTGTTTTAATAAGCCTTCCAGGGGATTTGATGCATGCTGAAGTTTGAGAATCACCATCTCAGAGGAAAATGGCAATGAAAAAAATTAGTGTCTCTGAGTGCTGATCCTATAAGCCCCTCATTTCTAAACATGTAAAACCCTCCTCTACCCATTAGCTAATGAGGACATCGGACCACCAGCCTGGCTGAGATGCTTTCAGGAACAACACAAGCAATTACACTCCAGTTCTCTGATTACTATCACGCTCCTAAATCCCTTCAGCCAGCCCATATCTTTCCTGTCCCTGCGTTCTGCCACGATCCTTCTCCTGCTCCAGTTGCTTTAATGACCACACAGATCCAGGGAACGTCAGACCTGACGTCCGGTAGCTCTCAGTGTGGATCAGCGTTTGCCAAAGTCCGTTTTTCTGATATTGATAGGGATATGGATAAGAAGGGATTCCATTGTCGAATGTGAGTGCAGAACACTGAGTAAATAGATTTCTTTATGGCAGGACCTTGCTGCTGGGGATCAGTATTAGTGGCATGTTCTGAACTTGACCACAGAACTCCATCTGCACAGGGTGAGCCCACTGGGAAAGTACTGCTTAGGAGGCCATAACCTTTGTCCCCGAAGCCTCACCTATCTAAGGTGTGAAGGAGCAGGGGTGACCCCTCAGTAGACCATGTTGGCCTTGAAAGGATGTGCACACAAAGGGGACACGCTTGGCAGCTCCTGGGCTCCCCGGCATGCCTCCCTGGTGGTGTGTAAATGGGTGCTGAGCAGCCTCCGTCTCCCCCAGCCTTGGCTACGGTCCGATTTTAGGATAAAGGGTCAGAAAGCTGTGTTCCTGCCCCGGTGTCTTAAATACGCCCAGGACTTACTCCCGGAGCCTCAGGTGTAGTAGATCTGACATGAATCCCGGGGTCTAGGTTTCCTACGAGCTCCCAGGAGCTGTGGGTGTCCGGTGAGGATGGAGAACCGCGGGTTTACGGGA
The DNA here is from genome assembly GCA_004027475.1 of Anoura caudifer. Classification (NCBI taxonomy): domain Eukaryota; kingdom Metazoa; phylum Chordata; class Mammalia; order Chiroptera; family Phyllostomidae; genus Anoura; species Anoura caudifer. The sequence goes on along the minus strand of PVKU01001188.1, from coordinate 115,716 downwards.
ATCCCTGCCTGGCGTCTCTGTAAGGGTCCTTTCAGAGAAACGCAGAAACCAGAGCTCTGGCTCTAGTCTCGAAATAGCCTGAAGGGGAGACAGCCGGCTCCTTTCCATAACGTCATCCTCGGGGGCCCTCGGCAGGGACAAGTGGACGGTGGCTTTGTCTGGGGTTGGTGACATGGAGGTAGAGACAGAGAGTGAGCGAGCTTTATATTTTCATAAAACCAAAAAGATGCCAAACCATGGCTTAGTTCAGGCTCAAGCAATCCTCTTTTCTTTCTTTCACAGGAGATAATCCTGCAAAAAATAAAAATGTGTATGGCCTGTTTTTAAAAAAAAATCAAAATTGAAAATAGTTTTATTGAGTCCCCCAAGGGGAAATGTCTGTTTTCACATGTGAAATGACTTCTGTCGCTGGTCTCCAATCCGATCTTGGTAGTGAAGACGTCCTCTCAAAGGAATTCTTACACCCAGAGTCTGATGTGTTGCAGGCTTAAGAACGGTTGCCCTGGCAAAGAGCAGTTGGGAGATTTGAACATTTAGTAAGTGGGCCATGTCTCCACTCGTGTTTGGAAGCCATTAAGAGACTTCTTGGGAACAGAGGAAGAAACTCCTAACCTACTTTCTGGACACCCCCCTGCAAAAGTCAATGACAAAAATCAGCATCGAGTACTTTCCTCTTCCCAAAATATTATCCCAGAACATACGGTTGGCCACGACATGGTAGCCGCTTTCAAATTCTTCAATGTGACCTCGAGTCCCAGATGCTTATTTTAATGAATCGGGATGACTGGAAATTGCATTTTCCAATTCTCTTTCTTCTTTTGAATTCCCTTTCATTTACATCGTTTTCAGGTCAACAGAAACTCCTTTCTTCTTTTATTCTGCAGTTTGGTAGGATAAAAGAAGTGTTCCCCCAGCAGAAGTCTGCGGCAGCTCAAACGGTAGACTCGGTGTGTGTGTGTCTTGTAGAACCAAGTTACTAGGGTAGAAATCATCTGGCAAAATTGACTGAGAAAAAAGTTTTAAAAATGTAGCATCTACCTTTAATGCTAAGGATATTTTTATAGCCAGAAAAATGGCCAAAATAACACGGATGAAGACTTCCTAGGCGTTTTTCTTACTACCCTGGTCTTTTGAGCTTTATGGACACAGAATTTGGTAGGGAACTGGGAAGGTGGTATGTTTCCCTGGCTGAGGAAGGGAGCCTTTTGGGAGAGTGCCCAGAGCAGGGTCCCTGGGCCCCTGAGCGAGTGGGAGGGAAATGAGAAGGATCGTAGAGCGTTTACAGGAAGTGACCTCCAGCGAGTGATGAATTAGGTCCTCAAGGGCACCCTTCGGAAGACCCAGAGAACGCATGCAATTCCCTCTCACTGCTTTGACTGGCTGCTGTTGGAGGCTACCTTTCGCAAATGCTTTCCACTACACTCCTGTGAAAATTGCTCTATAATCTGACAGCGTTGAGCATTGTTGGTCTTTTCTAAGGTTTTGGGGGCTGATCCTCTGCCACAGACCCTCCCCACTTTGGCTCACTCTGGGCCCTGAGTGTCTCCATGGGCAGGAGCTCAGGCTCAGAACTCAGAGGTCTGGGTTCTATTTTCAGTTCTACCCCAAGGCAGCTGGTGACCTTATTCAAGTCACATAGTGTATTTGCACCTTGGTTTCTATTTAACCTGTGAAATAGGAGTAATAATAACAGTGTCTATCTACAGTAGAGGTTGTGGTGATTAAATGATGCCACTTTAAACAGCCTGAACAGAGCTTGACCCATAGTAGGTGCTCTGGACATGCTATTGGTCGGGGCTCCCCATCTCCCAGCTGGAGGACAAATGCTTTGGGCAGAGAGAAGGTGTCGCCCAGGGTGTTTATCTTCCAGACAGCGCCGAGCAGCAGGCGGTCTCGAGGAGGCACCCCATCGTGTCCCCTTGACAACGGCTGCGGGCGGCTCGGTCTCAGACCATGTGCCTTGCACCTGTTCTGTGGACAAGGAACTTGCTTTTTCTTTAACTGAACGCTTATGTGTGCCAGGCACTCTGCCAGGTCTTGTACAAACATTACCTCACCTGATCCTCATCACTGGCTTGGGAAGAAAGGAATGTCCTTACGTAAGAGGGGGAAGGAGAGACTCAGAGGCGTTGGGTCCACTTCCCTGGTGCCAGCAGTTGGCAAAGGCGGAACTGGGATTAGAAAGCAGGCGTGTCTGAGTTCGATGCGCAGGTGTCCTTTAGGGGTGGTGGGAGAAACGCCCTGTGGGGGACTGTCCTTGATCAGGATTAGCCGCCCCCTGCCCCGCCCCCCCCCGCCCCCGCCAGCCAGCAGAGCCCTTTCTAAGTAGAACACAATCGTGGATTTGTTTATAGATGTACACAATGTAGAAATATGATGCATAGAGCAAGTGGACATTTTCTAGTAATTCTAGTAATTTTCTAGCAATTCCCACCAAGAATAACAGCGTTTTGTAGTCCAGTGGGTCTGAGCCACACACCTTCGCTTCTTTTTTCCTAACAAAATGAAATCGTACTTTGCATTTATTAGTATCCTGCGATGTTAACCTAGTATATTGGGTACATATTTCCATGTCAACGTGTATAAATATATTTCATTCCCCTCAAAGGCAGTACGGCATCTCAGGTAAGGGTTTATTCTAATCAACTTCCCCAATTTCCTGTCAATGAATATTTAGATCATTTCTAAGACCTGCCCCTTGGCAGACAGCTCCCTGGAAACACCCTGCACTTCAGTCGTTATTGTTTTGGAATATGGTTTAGTTTTTCTTCGGGAAGTGCTTACTAGGGGCGGGTACTCACCTTTTGAAAGGTTTTAATACAGATGTTTCCACATTTCCCTGAGAAAATGTCGTTCCTGCTTTGTACAGGTTTGCCAAATTCTGTAAGAGAGGCATGGGGATCTCTCTCTCTTCCTATCGCAATGCCTCTGTGTCACAGCGGGTCTTCAGGTTCTCCTAGATGCATGTCTTGGCACATGTTTATTAAATGTCCCGTGGACTTGAAGCTAGATCTCGTGACTCATCCTGGCTCTGCCCATCCCATGGACCATTTGCCTTGTGCCAGTTGCCAGTAGTTTCCAGCCAGAGGCTGAGGTTCTTGGCAGGGTTTTCTGTTTGACCCTGCGTACCTTCCTGTGTAAATACACTGTTCTCCAGTTATAAGTCATGGTGTTCGCATGGAGTGGAGGTCCTGCCCCGCAAGTGTTAACTTCATTGGATACCAACCACAGGATTTTTTTCTCCCCAATCACCACCCCTCCCCCCAAAAATAGCAAAAGGAAACGAAATTGCCAGGGCTACAGACAGACCTTTATTTCTAATATGTTGCCTGAGCATTTGAATTAAGTCATGTTTTCTCTGGCGAGAACTTACCCTTAAATATATATGTATATATTTTTCTGCCAGTTTAGTCTATAAATGAAATGAAGTTACTGCCCCTATTAAAAGGGAACACTGTTCCCTGAGTTTACTCTTAATGGGTGGGAAAAGCCCATTAAGTGTTTGTGAAATATGTCTTAAATACAGGAATTTTAATCTAGTGGTCTAATAAACCCTTCTCCTCTACTCGAAGTCTTAGGTTTTCCAGCATCTGTCCAGTTATTTGTTCCCCAAACTTTCTTACACAAACCTGACCCTGAGAACTAGGAGTTGAGAACATTTCTTCCACTGGGGTATTTTTTAAAAGCATATCTTTCAAGGGATCAGGAAGTTGGACAGGTGTATTCCATGGTAAGATGCTTTTTTAGGAATGTGCCTGAAACACCATGAAATCTCTATGACTGTCCCGGAATGCAACAACTTCTAATATTATAAAGACCTACGGCCTCATAATATTCTGAGTACGCTCTTTTGCTGCAAAGTTGGATGACCAACTAAAAAGTACACCCTCCTTTTAGAGCATATTCCTTGGGAATTCGAAAGTTTCTTCTTTAGCACGAGCCGCAAAGAATGTCAAGCTGGACCTAAACATATTAGATCAGCTCGCCTACATATTTTTTAGTCCTGACTACTGAATGTTTATCTCCTAAAATCAAAAAGCATTTCCCAATATAACCAGAATGTAACCATCAGTGTCCAGAAACTAACATTGATACATTGTTACCATATATAGTATTGTTACCATATAGTTCTTGATTCCCACTCAAGTTTCTCCCAACGATGTGTTTGCAGCCAAAAGATCCAGTTCAGAACCACTAGTTACACTTAGTTCCGGGGTCTCTTTCACTCTTCTCCAGTCTGGAGCCATTCCTCAGTCTTTTCTTGACTTTCATGTGCAGCCAAATCTATTTCAGTAGAATGGGGCCAAATATACTTCAAATAAACAATTTCAGTGGGGATCCCACCTACGCTGTGACTTTCAGCATTGGGTGGACATAGGGAGGGAGCGTGTTCCAGCAGCCATCTGGAATGGATGGATGCTTCTCCAAAAGTTCACTGGACTCCGTGCACATGATTCATTTCCTCTTGCCCACGTGGGGGGTCTCATTGTTCATGGATGAATTCACTCAGCCACTCTCTTTTTTCTTTTCTTTTCTCTTTTCTTTTTTCTCTCCCTCCTTCCCTCCCTCCCTCCCTTCCTTCTTTCCCTTCCTTCCTTCTTTTCTTCTTTCTTTCTTTTCATTTATCCATTCAGAATATTTTAATGTCTATGGAGTATAAGGAAAAAGAAGCCACGTGTGTACTTTCTCACTGAGTCTAGACCTCAGAATCCTTCTCAACACAGTTCCCTAGGCAGCCCTAACCCATGTCTCTATGCTAGAGCCCTAGAGGAAAAAAAAAATGTAAAAGCACACCTTAGGTGGCCAGGGATTCCCACACACCATGTGAAACAGGCCTTTGCACACAGAGAACACTTGTTGACTTGATTTAACTTAGCATTAAAGTAGTCTTTCCGTTCAAAGTAGGAGAGGAGAGGAGTCCGTGAGGAAAAATAAAACAGGAGAAAACCGCATCCTGTAATATCGGGTCAAGTACGTGCTTGCTCCTTTGTTGCTTATCCTTGGAAGGAGGTGCCTGGAAAATCCGTGTAGCTAAGTGCTGAGATTGTCCCGGATCCTGTTCTGAGATAAAAGAGTGAGTGAAGCTGGGTTCATTCATTGTGACTAAGAAAACCCTTAACATGTTTTGCTTTTTTTTCCAGTTTGTGATTTTTAGGGAGCATCTTCTCAGACCAGTATTGCCCTGCCAAATAAATGTTCCATTTCTGAGACTGGGTACTTCTCCCAAAGATTCCATCATTATTCAGAGTATTTTTAGAAGCTCTTTTTTTGTGGGGGGTGGGGGAAGCGGAAGCAGCAGAGAAGTATAAACTTTAGATGCTTGGTTTTTCTCCTTTTCGTTTCCCTTCCCTTCCGTTCCCTTCCCTCCCTCCTTCCCTCCCTTGGAGAATTTCTTTATTGATGGCCAGATCTGCAAACTTTGAGGGAAGCTTGTGACTTGAGGGAAAAAGATAACCACTCAGGGTATGTTCAGAATAAAATGGACAAATCATTTGAGGACCCTAATTTTGGGCCTCACAACTAACATGCAAGCATAAGGGGTTTTTTTTTTCCCTTAAAATTCATTATAAAAATTATTATGAATGGAGATAGCACAATAATACCGCTTTTGGGGTGTTGCTTCCAAATGCCCATTTAGAGATTTCTAAAGGCCATTCCCAAGGGATTCTAAGCGACTTGGGGTGATGGCACCACATTTGTCCTGAGAAAATACTCTTCGAAGGGGTTCTCTTGAAAAGTCATCATGTGATGAACTCATCCTGGCAACGTAACTGAAAACTGACGTGGTCACGTGATCACTGCCTCACTGCTCACCCTGAGCTAGTCCCTGGAAAAGAGAGACTCCAAAAGGCGAGAGCAAAAGAATTAACTGTAGTATGATTGGGGAAATAGAGAGGAAGGAACGGCAGCAAAAACTGAGCCTGAGGGGGTTTGGGGAACCCGCCTCCGGCCAGGTTCTGCTGCTGCAAGGCTGGCCCCTGCACGCAGAGCCATCTGACCTGCGGATGGCCGGGCGCCGACTATGACAGAGGCCTGAGATATTGCAGATCGGGTTGGGGAAGGGTCAAAATCATTAGTCACAGGAGAGGAGAGGAGGAGGAGGTAGGGGAAGTGGTTGCAACGAAAACAGTCCCCACTTGGAGACCAGAAGGCCTGCTCTGAAGAATCTAGACCCTTCTTTCTCTGCAGTGACTGCTGCCTTGCACCCTTCTCAGCTCTGCCCTCTCTGTCACACCCTCCAGATGCCTCCATCCCTCTATCTCTGCCTGGCTGATCACTCTACCCCTTCACTCGAGCTCTATGCCTTCACTCGGCCCCTGTTCATCTTCTCAGCAGAAGCCCAGTCAGCTCCAGCAAAGGGGTGGTGCTCGCAAACTGGCCTTTCTCCCTAGCTGTGATTGGGTGGGTGGGGGTGGGAGGCATTTCCGGAAGCAAGGTGGGACTTTTCGAAAGTCCATTTCTTATCCACACTGATGCCTCAAGGCACCCTTATCCCTCAGCCTACTTTGCCATTAATGAATGCACAAAACCCATGCCTCAGACACTTCGGGGAATTTGAGCCTGTTGGCAGGGAGCGGAGTGGACAGCCCTTGCTTTGCGAGGTGCCCCTGCCTGCTCGAAGACAGGTAGAGACAGTGGCAGGCAGCTGAGCAAAAATACTCTGGCTTTTCCTGTCCCTCTCCAGGGAACAGCCAACCTTGGGGGCCAGGGCTGAGTTTCGATGCCGCCTCCTCCCGGAAGCCTTCCTAGAGTCCCAAAGACCCATGTTTCTGATACCTTCCTGCACGTTAGAATCATCTGGGGAGTTTTAAAAAGTCCTACTGTCCAAGCCCCACCCCAGGGCAATTGATCTATAATCTCTAGAGGAGGTCCAGGTGATTCTAAAGAATAGCTAAGTTTGAAAAGCAGTGGATCAGGGCCTCTTAGATCACTTGCAAATGAACTCCATAGTTGAGATGAAGATTCTGGTTCGGTCGGTCTGGGCTGGGACCTCAGCTTCCACGCTTCTCATTTCCTCCCAAGTGGTGAGGAGGCTGCTGCCGGCCCGCAGGCCACGCTGTGAGGAGCTAAGTGCTAGGAGAGTGGTTTTCAAACCTTGTTGTGCATCAAAATCACCTGGAAGGTTTGTTAGATAAAATACGGCTTCCTGAGGTCCATCCTGAGAATCCCTGCTTCGGTGGGTCTGGATCAGGGGTCTGAGAATTTGCATTTCTAACTGTTTCTCCAGTGATCCCCTTGCTGCTGGCCAGGGGACAGCACTTTGAGAAGCTCTGGCCTGCACTGCTTCCATCACACCCCTCCGCGGGCCCCCGAGCTCCTGCTCTGACTTGACGTGAGTGACTACGTAGTCATCCGTTACTGAGGACACGCAGCACTATCCAGGGGCCGTTCTGGGCCTAAAGTGGGAGGCGGTGCTGGGAAGCTGTTTGCAGCCAGAGCTTTAAATGTGAAAGGTGTGTCCTGAATAGCGGCCCAGATGTCCTGGCCGCCCAGCTAGGGCCGCTCGTTTTACTCTCCAAGCCTGTTCTTCTGACCTGTGCCGTGGGAATGACACCAACACTGGCTTCTGAAGTTCGGGGTGAGGACTGAGTCAAGTAACGCAAGTAAAACCTAAAGGAGGCCCAGCAGAGAAGCATCCGTGCCACTCTGTCATTATCATTATTGCTGTTCTCAGCACGAGACGCTTCCTTAAAATGTCTCCTGTCTCGCAACGGCCTGTTTGTGCAACTCTCTTCCCAGATGTGCAGGCGAGTGGCCACACCTGTCTGCTCACCGCCCAGCAAATACCTCACACCGAGAAGAGGCTCGGTAAACAGGCGCTGAGTGAACGAGGCGGAGATCTGGCCCGAGCCCCATGCCATGGTGGGCGTTCTCAGCTGTCAGCCCTCTCTGGGACTCGCCGCTGAGTTGGAAAGAGCCATTGCTGCGATCTGGGGATGTCCACCCCCCAAACTCCTATGCCGAAATCCTGACCCCCAAAGGTACTGGTATTTGACGCCTGTCCCCCTGGGTGGACATGTCAGAGAGATGGGCAGGGATAACTCCCAGGAGCGTTTCTAAGTCTTAGCCTGCAAGAGGTTTCATGGCTTCCATTCCTAGACCGTTAGTCATAGGGATGCCCCGCTTTACCCTGAGGGATGGACAGTGTCCCCTTCCCAGGTGCTCAGGAAAGAGAGGAAGCCAGGTACGTGGAGCACTAGACATCTGCGACAGCCATTCCACTGTCATTTCTCCCAATGCCCCTTAATAGTTGCTTTTTCCAAAACGAAGTTTGAGGTCCAGCGGTGAAGTCCCGCCTTTGTATTTTTCAGTCACAGAATGCCTGTGTGGATGCACTGTGATGAAAGTGCGATGGCCGTGAACTTCAGGACGGCATGGCAGGACGCGGCACAGGACGTTCCTTTAAAACAGGGCTGGCTTTTTCAGTCTGTTTGGTCAGCAATCTCGCTCACGTACTATAAAGCACTCAGAAATAGTTATGAAGAAATGTGAAAATGGGTGCTCAGAGTATTTGTTAAGTACGTGAATAAGTAAATGAATGAATGGCATGTTCCAGAACCTCCCATCTTTTGGTTTAAAAGAAAAAGAATGTTGACTGTCTTCTGCCCAGTAGCCATTCCCCAGTTTCTTCCCAGCTAACAGGGCCAGTCAGGACTTTGCCAGAGAGGGGACGGACTTGGCATGTAGACGATGCACGCACACGCCTCTGTTTGAGTGTGTGTACCAGGTCCAGATTCCATAGGGCATGTTAGCAGGCTAGAAGTTCAAGGGCGGCAGCTGACCTCAGGGAATCTTTAAGACCTTTCTTTCAACTGATTAGCTGAGGCCTACCCAGATTCTCAAGGATAATCCTCTTTCCTGGAGGGAACTAGATACTATCCGTGTCACAGCTTCATAAGGACACCTGGCCCAGTGCTTACTTGGATAACTGGGTAGTGTTGCTTAGCCAAGCTGACACGTAAAACGATCCCTCACACCAACAGCATCTGACTTCGTGCGCCCTTCCGGCCCTTGTACCTTCAGGGGGTGAGTCATGCAGAGAGGCTCCCACACAGGCGTGTGGGGAGCAGTTCAGAGGGGTGCCTCTAGGTCCTGGTTCCTCATGGAAAGGGCCACAGGAAGGTCTGCCCTTTCACCCTCTGCCCATTGAGGTCTTCATGAGCCGGGAGCTCTTCTGGGGCCGTGAGGAGAGCTGATCAGGACAATCTGACGTGCTGAGAAATGACAGCAGAGAAAGAGAAATGACTCCTGGGAGCTTGATCTCACCCATCGCTCAACAGCTGAACCTCTCAGCCCCGGGGGTCCATCCTCCAGCCCCTCTTGTGTGCGATAATAAATATCCTTTGGGTGGTCTCCCTTAGTAGCAGAGGGAACTTCCATCGGTACAAGGGCCCAAACCAGACGTGGCTACCTGACTAGAAGAGTCAGCCACAGCGGGGTGGGTTCTGCCGTCTACAGTGCTCGAGATCACATACACACACGCACGTGCATGCGTGCGGGATCAGACAGGCTAGTGGCCCATTCCAGCTACCAAGGGTCAGATCGCAGAATCTTCCACCTGGGTTTTGCAAGGGAGGATAGATTAACAGGTAATTGCTCTTATTGTCGAACTCGTCAGTGTTCTGACTCATAGTTCATGGGAGAAGCAGCACCTAATTAAGTCCTTTTGCCCAAGCTTTACCTCCCAGCAAATAAATGGATGCATAAGCTGCGTTCTGAGCCTGACTCAGTCCTTAACGGGCTTCGTGATCTGGTAAAGCGCCTTCACCTTGTTGGACCCCGGTGCATGCGTTCATCCGATAGGTGGTCCGGCCGGGATCTCTGGCTTCCAAACTCTCGGTCAGTTGAACCTGTTTTTCAAATAAAATCTTGCCTCTGACCCCTACTTAGTGCCAAAAAAATAAATCAGAGTCACTCCAACTGACCTGGAAGGGGAAGGACCTAACACTTTCTCCACACGGAGCCTTAATACTCTGCAGGGCCCACTTTGGAAAACCAGGACTCTGCCCAATAATATCTTTCATCATTTCATTCAAAATATATCTATTGAACACGTGCTGGGTACCAAGCATGGTTTGAGGAGCCAGTAATAGAATAATAAGCAAATGTAAACACATTTTAATGGAGAATATAGTGTATGAACAACTGGATAATATGTCACATGATGGCTAATGGTTAGAAGAGAAATAAAAATGTAGGAGTGGATTGGACTGGAGTAGACAGGAGGTTACTGCTTACCTGGGCTGTGTCTGGGATTGTCAGACCAAGTGGCAGCTTTGTCCACAGAAGCAATTTTGCATGTTTTGATTTGCATAAGAGGAAGGGACCCGTGAGGCATACGTGGGACAACACAGGGAAGAGAAGAAAGAATGGCAGAGACAGGCAGAAAGTCTGTTTCTCCGGATAGCTCCTTGGACTCTATCTCTGCATCCTTGGGTCAAGGGAATAGAGGGGGAAAAATCGCAGGAACTGGTATCCTGAAGGTATTGTAATCTGCTAGGCACTATCAGTACTGATTTGGGTCCTAGGTGACAAGATGTGGCACTATATAGAAGTGAAGGGTATTTCCTTATTCTTGGAACCCAGCCTTGGAGATAGCAAGGGGGAGAGAGCAAGGAACAAAGGACCCATTGACACTCAGCTTTGGAAGCTCCAGGAAGCTAACCCTTGGCATTAGCACCGGTGTGATCTCGGTAGCCAGGCCTTCGCGGTGCAGCAATCAGTGTAGGTTAAGTTATGCTGCAGTGAGAAATGCCCCCTGTCCCTGGGCCTGCGACCACAGAGATTTCTTTGTTGCTGAAGTTGCCTATCCTCATTGTGTTGGCTGTGTGTCCCCTTTATTTGGGAACCAAGGGTTATGCAATAAACTCCACCTTAGGCCTTGATGGTCTTGTGGTAGAAGGGGACATGAATATGGTAAAGCCACTCAGTTTGTTCTTGAAGGATCTCAGAGCTGTTGCTTGCAAGTGGCTTCTGTCTATAAGCCATCGGCCAAAGCCAGCCCCTTGGCCGAGTCTGACATGACTGGGACAGGGGTGTGTAATTGTCCCAAAGAGTGAAATCGGAAATGGAGGACAGGAAATGGTGGAAACAGTCATTCAGTACCAATACCAACAAGGGGGCTTAGACCTGGAAGAACAGGAGACCGCTTGTCTGTATGTGCAAAGCGTTCCCAGAGATTCCGGGTGAAAATGGTGCACAAGCTATTGAAATTGGACTCATAGCCCTGATTCTAGCCCAGACTCCTTCCCCCATTGCAGTGTTCTGGGGAAATGCAGGTCACGCATTTTATTCTGGGGCAACCTTTTAGGGTCTAAGATAGCAGAAACAGGAAAACTTGGCTACTGAGGACCAACGACATTTTGTCTCAGTTCTGAGATCCTGGTAAAGAGAGATGAAACCAGAATGCTCCGGTAACTGGGATGTTAAAGGATTAGACTAAATATTTTAATGCTTCACCTCTACAGAGTAGCTGCTCTGGTTCCTGTTGCGGTATGACAAACTGCCCCAAATCTGAGTGGTGTGAAACTCATTTTTTTTTTAAATTCTGGCAGTGAAGCTGGGTTTGGACAGAGTTTCTTTATCTCCAGGGAACTTCGGGACCAGGGTTACCTTCCAGTGGGCACAAGAAGCAGGGACCCGGAGCGGGAAGCGGGTCGGCACTGGGGGCAAGTTTGTTACGTGAGTGAGTTCAGCTGAGCCCCACTTGGACCGTGCTTCCCAGTCCTTCCTGCTTCGCCGTGAACTCTTTCTTGAATGTCCCCAGTAATGCCAACTTCTTCGTGAGTGGGGCAGAATACAGAATAGCATTCATCAGGGTAAAGAGACAGGGAGGCTGGTCAGGAACCAATGTCATGGAAAGGAGAAGCTACCCATTCAACGCCATGTATTACCATTCAACAGCCCCTCCTCTGTGCCAAGTTCTGTGTCAAACGCCAGGGATGGTTTAAGAAACGGGCCTTTGCTTATCTCTCCAAACTCACTTACTGTTCGAGCCACCACTTCTGTCCTCTCCGGCCACTCCGGCTGCCTTGAATTTCCCTGAACATGTCAAGGTCATTTCTGCCTCAGGACCTTTGCATGTGTCTGGTACGATCCTCGCATGAGAACAACCTCCTGTGTTCGGATCTCAGGGGGTGCTCTTTGGAGATGCCTTCTGCAACACCCAGTTTGCATGGCTCTTCCTCCCTCCGTTCTCTGAACCTCACTGTCGCCTTTATTCTGGAGTCCTCACTGCTATCTAAAATTATCTGGTTCGCTTTTGCCTTCTTTCTTGCCTGTCTCCCTCGACTACAATGTAAGTTTCATGCAAGCAGGGGCTTTCTTTGCCATGTCCCCCACCGTGCCCCCTGCCCCGCAGTCGGAAGTGGCACACCGAGAACGTGGTGGTAGGACCCCCACACATCGTAACTGCATGAGTGAGTTAGAGACAGTGCAACAAAGTGGCTCAGAGAAGGCGGCAGCCCTCCAATCCCGACTCCCGCTGTCACCCGCCATCAAGATTCCGGCAAGTTCATCCTTCTGAGCCTCATTTTCCATAACTTTAAAATTGGCATAAGAATATTTACAGCCACTGAGAGGACTGAGTGAGGCGAAGCAGGCGAACACTTTCTTGGCAGGCAGCGGGCGCTTGATAATGGGAAAACCATTACCACACTCATCAACTCCATCATTATCGTCATCATCGCTCTTGCTCAGAGTGGACAGAGAGGACCAGGGAAGATAGAGTCCGAGGCAGGAGCTTCCTTACGAGGCTCCTGCAATTATCCACTCAGTACCTCCCATTACGGAGCTCTTTCCACCCGCCCGGCACTGCTAAGTGCTCGATGTGCAATATCTCAGGTAGCATCACTCGGAGACTTATGTGCGCATCAGACAAAAGTGAAAGCAAGCAGAATTAAAAATGTTGTCTTCCCGCTTCAACCGAAAACCTGCTTCTGTCGCTACCTTGAGGCCGTTGTGACAGCCCTCCCTTGTGGGGCATTTGCCCGAAGCAGAGACAGCTCGGCACCATGGTCCTCGGAGGGTGGACCAGGAGTTTTGAGGCCTGTGTGGCCCAGGAATTGGACTCTAGCGTTGTCACCTTTAATGCTGGGGGCAGTGGAGGAAGAGCTCACAGATGCGTTAGATGCCCGTGAGGCTGGTAACATCAGCCCACGTGTGGGGTGAGGTCCATGTTCTGACCACAGTGGAATTACCTTAGGGAGGCGTCAGCCCACCACATGTCCACATGAGCAGATAAGCCAGGTCCCAGATGGACTTACTGCTTCCATGACATCATGGCAGAACCTTCCCAGACCTCGCCACAATGTCATCTGTTCCTTCCAGGGACTTCTGAGAGGCAGACAGATGCCTTCATCAGCCAGCATCGGAAAGACATGTGAGTCACAGCCCAGTGAGTAGAACTGGCTTTGGGTCTGGGGACAGACCACACTGACGAGTCCCACGAAGCTTCCCGGTGTTCCGGCTCCAATGCAGACCTCACTGACGGTTCAGAAGTGTCTTCTGGATTACTCTGAGGTCGTCCCCTTCAGGTGTTCCACGCCATTACTTACGTGTCTTCCTGCAGCTTTTATGAGTTAAAAGATTTGACATGTGAAAACCTTGAGGGCAGGTTCTTATTTGGAAATCTTAGCCCCTCATGATCTTCTTTGGAAGGTATCTTACAGGGTTTGGCTGACGGGGTGGAAATGAGAACTTTTTGGGGGTGGCAGTGCCATGCACACCTGTCCTCTGTGAATATTGTGCTTGCATCGCAAAGCAATTTACAATCGTCTGCTGGAGGAGTGACAGAGGAGTGTCTCCTCAAAGTCTGTCTGTCTTTGACTGGTGGTGGCTTCCTGAAACTCTAGGCTGAGTTGGGTCCTGAGACCACATCTGGGATCTGCAAAAAAGAAATGAAAGGATTGATTAGCAATGTCTGCTGTGGGTCAGGCAGCAGAGAGTGAAGACCTGACAGCCAAATTGATACGTGTCTACCTGCAGCCCGGTCACCTCCTTCTCCAGATGGCTAACCTGAGTCCCAAATGAAATGCATGTTCCCAGTCAGCTCCAGTCCGGTGCCTTTTCCACAATATCTTAAGGTTCAGCCCTAGCACCCCGGAGAGGGAAGCAGGCTGGTGAAAGAAAACTCAGAGTGTGGGCTCAGTTACATGGTTTCCACCAGCATCTAACATACGGGTGACGTGCAGGACACAGTTTTGTTTGAAAGCCCCCTTCTTGTTCTCCTTTGCAGATGGCCTCAGGCCTGAACTATTTTAAGGGGCCAGTTTGTGTCCGTCTTTTATAAGGCACGGGAACTTCCAAGTTTACACAGCTAGATTACGACAGTTGTGAAACAGGGCGCTGGGGCTTTCACGGGGCACGTTCAAGAGACAGGGATTGTGGACTTGTTATTTGTTGAGTGATGGGCCCTAAGCCCCGCCCCCCACCCCGCCCAGTGACATGCGACACTGTCCTGATCCATGTCCTCGCATGGTGTCCTCTCCCAGAGCCTCTGGTGCAGCTGGAATGTAAATACTGGGCATCCCTGGCATCAGTGTGAGGAGTGACAGGAGAGGAATTGTATTTATTTTTGATGCATCCTGGAGATGTCGACACTAATGCATTTCTGTCGCCCTTCTCGACTCCATGAGCTGGTGCTTAATAGGATCCGTGGTCAGGGCAAGGGGGGGAAGCCAGCGTGAGGGGGCATCTGAGACCCAACCCAGATAAATGGTGGAAAGTCAGTATGTGAGCAGACCAGGACAGGAAATTCGCCCTTCTTCCCAGGACGCATGTGTCTTTTTTCTGTAATCCCCAGCACAACTGCACCGCTCAGGGCAGAGACATGAGGAAGGGAAGCGGATTCTGCTTGGGGAGTCGCAGCGGCAAACCTAATTTTTGATTACTCCTTTTCCACAGTTGCGTTGTGCTGAGGGGCGGAGTCAAAACGTAGAACGGGGGTCATAACCTGAGGCAGAAACCCAGCGCCTGTCGTTGGAGAGGCCGGGACCCTGAACGCCTATACTGCCACCGCCCAGAGTGACTACCACACGTCCTGGGCACCCAGCACCCTGCCCATGTCACCTCCAGTCTGCGCAGCCCCCTGGTGCGCGCAGTCTCCTATTCTTTCCTCTCACAGTTGGGGAAACTGAGGCTTGGGGAAGGGAGTGAATTTTCTCCTAGGGACACTAGGTATTAGTCAGATTTCTTTTATTCATTCACTTATTAAATGGTATTATGCCTTTAAGAAGCCCTTGGGAATGGCGAGTTCATGACAACATTGTAAATGGCACAGTAAAGGAGAAGCCAGCGGTGCACAAAGTCAGGGAAATTGTGTTCCCAATGAGAGGGACGGAGCATGTGTCTTTTGGGTTGAAAATCATGGGGTCTAGGAGCTGCCTGAGGGAGAAATCAAGTTCTGCACCGTCCGCTGCAGGCAGCGGTGCAGGGGGCTTTGGGGCCAGGTGGGAAGGAGGCACTGGAGACATGCCCCTTCCATTTGTCAATTCTCCGCCCCCCGTAGCAACTAGGCTCCCCTTTCCCTGTCTATACGATGATCAAAGAGAGCCACCACCCAACTCTTAGACAGATTAAGATACTGAGATACATATTTCTGCCTCTTTCTGAGCCCCAAGTTCAGACTCCTGGGCAAGGCATTCTCTCGGCTTGCTTTGAGTCAAGTGTTTAATTTTGATCAAACATCTCGGGTGGGAGGGGAGGGACTCTCGCCATCCACCCTGGCTTCCTCGCCGGTCATCGAGTGGGAGGGCTCGGGAAGCCAGTCCTTAGTAGTGGGGAAGGGGCTACCGCGTCCAGCCGCAGACAGAGCAGGAAACCAGACCCAGGGTGCCCAAAACTCATGATAGTGGGCCACCCACTTCTCACCTCGTGTCATTTCAGAGTAGCACAGCAAGACTGGCCAAGGAAGCCCCTGGCCTCGGTCACCTGTGCTTTCCGTCTGGTCAACTCCACATTCCCAGGAAGCCTGGAATGTTCGGTTGTCTCCATATGGTGAGGTGGTGAAGAGGAGGGGCTCTGGAGCCAGAGAACCTAGACTGAGCTCCGGCCACCACCCTCACACTGTGTGGCCTCGGGAAAGCTAACCACCGCCCCCACCTTAAATTATGTGCGGCTTTCTCCTCTCCAACAGGCAGACACTGTTTCCAGCTCACAGGCTTGTTGTGAAGGCCCAACGAATTAACGCATGTGAAGGACTTAATGAACAACATTCAATAAATGCAAGTTATTTCGGGCCACCCAGACCAGTATTTCCACATGAAGGATGCTGTGCGATGTCCGGGCCTGGGCTGTCCTGGAAGCTCAGTTAGCATCGTGCTTGGAGGACACAGTTTCTTCGGAGTCATGTTTCAAACACCGGGTAGGATCGTGGACGCAGATGCTGGCTTCGTCCGTAGGCCCAGCTTGGCTTCATTAGTCCCCCAAGATCACCCAGAAAGATCAAAGGGAAACCATCCCTGTCCATCCAGAGATTACTCAAGAGGCCAGGGACTGTTCCACCCGGGAGCGGAAGTCCAGCACGCTGGTTAGCTCTGGAGAGGGCGGAGAGCTGGCGGCGTTCTCTCCCCCAGCAGAGACTTGGGACCGAGGCCGTGCGAAGCCTGGGGAGAGTTGCTGAGGTTGCAGAAAGGAAGACCCAGCCACAGAACCCAAGGAACCCGATGTCCGTTGAGCAATGACATGACAATCCACAGGCAATTTTATGGGCAATTAGTTTGCTTGTTGTTCTGGTAAGAATTTAATGGGATCATAAAAAGAACAATAAAAGCAAGAACAATGGAGATGCAATGAAATGTAACATATATACATACATGCACAAACAGGATGACACTGAGAGAGTAGGGAATAAGACGTCGCCGGGGTGACGGTGGTGGCTGCCATCGAGAGACTGGCCGTGGAGCCCTGGGTCTGCCTCTCCTGAGCTTCGTGAGCTGGAGAAGCACAGCCCGCATTTCTGTGTCTCCACTTCTCTGCAAAACAGAGAGGAGGTGGCATGGGCATTTTGTGATGAGTGGGAGCAGTTCTACAAAGCACCTTACATACCGTAGGCACTTATGAGAGATGAGGGTGAGGTTTTCACAGTGAGCCAGTGGTACCTAGCCTGCGATCGCAAGGCATGGCTGGTCACCTCTCCTCCCAAAAGTGTTTCCAACACAGGAAGCTGTTCACTCAGCAGGTGGGAAACAGTGCTGCTTTATTAATACCCGCTAGCAATTCGTAAGCCCGCCAGCACTCGACACCCAATACTGAGCTCTCAGGTAGTGTTTGAGTTGGGCTTGGGACTTAAATGAGCTCCCTGCTCCTGTACCCTAAGGATGAGTTCCCAGCCAGACTAGCTCCTCATTTTGGATAAGGAGGAATCAGAACAGAAAATTTAAGAGACAGAGAGAGACACAGACCTAGGTAAGGCCACCCCACAGAGACTGGCCCTGTCTTCGTTTCTTATTGTATGGAGACAGGAAGTGGATGATGTGAATACCTTGCACTAGCAAAAGATCACCCGGTTAGAAGGTGTGGGGACTTGCTTGTTTAGATCCCAAACTCGTTCATACAGCCAGGGTGAGTGCGACAGAGGACTTAACGAGAGAAAGGTGCATGGAGAGAGAGGTGGGAGCTTCTGCCCTGGGGAGAGTTAGACAAAGAGCCACACAGACAGGTGGCCTCTCCTGTTGAGGCCAGCCTGGCAGGTGTTGAAAGGCTGGCTGCAACTTTCCTCCAACATCCATTCTCCTTTCTGTTTCCTCCTATCTTCGCCTCTGAACGGCCTCCTCCTCCACAAGTGTACATATGCACCATCTTCCTTGGACAGATAGTCACCGAGAGGAAAGATGACAGACTTTCTTGCCGCTAGGTTTGGCCACGTGTCTAAGTTTTGGCCAGGAGGTTAATAAACACCTTCCTGAAGAGACAGCTAGCACAGACTATTGTTTATGCATTTGTTATTTGTTTTCCTTTTTTTTTTTGGTTCCTTTTTCCTGCCTGCTGGCTGGAATGTGAATAAAATAGCTGCCATCTCTGCAACCAACTTGCATTATTGGATTACACAAGGATGGGCCCCATCCTAGGGAAGGCGGGGAGCAAATCTGAACGGAGCCTAGGCCTCTGGGGACATCGCCCCACAGATGCTTCCCCACAGAGTTGATAAGATGATCAGCTCTGGTCACCTTATCCTCGGATGGATGAGGGGGCAGGGTGGCTTGTCAGCTTTGCTTCCCACTCTGTTCCCAGGATAAGCAAAACAAGTGAAAAGAATCATTTCCAGGGTGACTGATGGAAACACCTTCTTTCCTCCCTGGAAATGCTCAGGAGCTTCCACTCCTCGGCCAGTGGCTGGCACCAGGCCCCTGAAGAAACCACAGATGCTCTTGACATGGGCAGACCAAGGCTCCCACTCCTTAAATGCATTGCTGCTATCTAGCCCTGTGATTCCTCTGTCCTGCAGGGCCCCAGTCCGAGAGGTTTGAGGCATTAAATCATCACTTGGGGAGACTGAGGACAGCCTGTTACAAGACAATGATAGCCCAGTGCTAATGGACCCTCCGTCTGGAGAGCATTTGATCTGGCTCCAAGAGAACAGCATCTTATTGTGTCCCTGCAGCCTGGAGGACACTGTGGCCCGAGGCTCTGGATTGCTGGATTGGCTGCACATTTCCATCTGCCACATGCCCCTCCTGCCATCACAGCCACACAGCCACTCTCAGTCATCAGTTATTGACCATGGGGTCCATGCCCAGGGGCAAAGGTCCCTTCCCCTCTACTCGCCAGCAGCTCAGGGATAAGCAGTGCTCCTCACAAAAAGCATTTGCAAGTGAAACTTCTCTGCACTCGGGGCAAAGCATGCACCTGACCTTGGCGGAGCCTCTGTGATGCATCCCGCGTGCCGTGGTACACCTAGAATATGAGCTGTCGCATGAATCAGGAAAAACCAGCCTCGTTTGCTCCTCAGAGAAATTTGAACAAGTCCCCACAACAACAGCACTACTGAACATACCTCAACAACTTCTTGCGTGCGAGACTGGCCCTTTTCAAAATGCTTTCCTGGGCTGGTGCATTTAATTCTCACAACAATCCCATGTCAGAGATTGAGAGGCTGTGCCCACTTTACAGACTGAGAAACTGAAGCACAGCTAGCTATCCAGGAAGTGGTAGAGCCAGGGTTGGAAGTTGGCACCAGGTCCCGTGCACTTGACCCCCTTGCTCTGGTGGGTGTGTGAGCCTGGTCCCGACCAGCCCCTTTGTACTCTGGTGCTTGAAACACCGTCAAACAGGTTTTACAAACTCAAAACTTTCCAGAGATCTGGCATGCAAATGACACAGGCTATGGGTAAGAAAACTTTCTGTGGGCCTGGTCTACGCTTCCTTAGTTGTTCTTTATTAGTTAGAGAGGACAAGAGGAGTTTTTTGTTCACCGGAGACCCAGGGCCCAGAGATATCTTACTCTCTTCTTAATTCAGCTCTGAGCAAGCCAGGGGACAAACACACACCTACAACACGGAGGCGGAATCGGAATTCAGGGATCAGCTTCCCTTCAAAAGAGCCTTTGGGAAACACTTGGGGTTTTCACCACCACGCTCAGCGTCGCCCAGGAGCGGCACATCCACGGCTACGGGTAGGAAGGTTAGCGCTCTCTTTCAACTTCTCAAGTTTTTTTCCTTTTCCAGTTTAAAAAAAAAAAAGCTCAGGAGATGATAACTTATGGATGGATGTGAAGCTTTTCCACACTCGAGCCTCTCCTTCCAAGACATGACCTCCAAAGGCGGCTGGCGGCTGGGGGACCTGGCTGTGATTCCCGATCCTGGCTATTGTTTTGCAACTGGAATTAAGGAAGCAGACCACAGGCCTCAGATTTGTGGATTCCATTGTTCTGGATGCTGTCTGTCCCTCCATGTGTTCCCTCCACCTCACCCGACAGAGAACACCCCGACACAGGGCGTGGGAGAGCTCAGAAAATTCCCGCTGACTCCCTGAGAATGGTCCTGGTGGGCCCACCCACGGGGAGGGGCCATCCGGAGTCCCCCTGTAGCCTTGGAATGAGGGCGGACACCCTGGCATGGCACCAGGGCAGGTTGTATTGGGCATATCTCCAGCAACTGTTAGTTCTGAGTCACAATCACAGGAGCGCTCCTCTAAACAGCGGCTCCCGCCCGCAGCTCCGCTTGTTGCCAATCCAGGTTTCACTTCCTGAATTCTCATTTGAGGACAGTCGTGGCCTTCGAAGACCACCGTCTAAAGGTGACAATACACTGTTCGTTCACTGGCAGTCCAGGAAGTTTCCTAGAAGGATGACTGGAGGCTTTCTTTGACAGGAAGCCCTTCAAGAGGGTGCACCATTCCCAGCAAGTGCAAACATCTCGTTGTTGACTGAGCATTTTCGGCGTGCCCGGCACCACATGTGGGACTCTGGGTACATCACATGAAATCCTCTGACAAATCTACTAAGACAGTGCTGGAGATGAGCTCTTGTCACCAATAAAGAAACTGTGGCCCTGGCTGCCTGAGGTCACACACCTGGTGGCCGAGAGAGCAGAGACTTGGGTCCAGATTCATTTCACTTTATTTGATGGCTTCTTTGATGGAAACAGGGCAGGAATTCCGATTCTGGTTTTTCCTGAGGAAACTGAGGCCCAGAAGGGTCAGAGGTCTACGTTGGTTTGCCATGGCCGCTGTTAATAATTCCCCCCGAATCTGGTGGCTTAGCATGGCAGAAGTTTGTATTCTCGCAGGTTTGGGGGCCAGAAGTCTGAAATCTGTATCACGGGGCAAAAATCGAGGCGGCGGCGGGCCGCACATCCTCTGAAAGCTCCGGAGGAGACCCTGTTCTCGCCTCTTCCAGCCTCTGAGGGTCCCAGGCACCCCTGGGCTAGCAGCAGCTTCTCTCCAGTCTCCGTCCTGCCTTGCGTGGCCTTGTCCTTGGTGTGTCTCACCCGCCTCACCCCCTGTCTCTTGTTAGGACTCTTGTCATTGAATCAGGGTCCTCCTGGGTAATCCCGGATGCTCTCATCTCACAATCCCTAACTTAGTTACATCCGCAAAGACCTTTTACCAAATGTCACGTTTACCAGTTCTGGGTGGACATATTTGGGGGGTAGACCAGCATCGGAGGGGGCCTCACCATGGATCTTGCTTGCCACAGCCCTTTGTGCATTGCTCAGGATGCGGTTGATTTTGAATGCCAGAAACTGAACTCGATGTAAGCTTTGTGGATGGTTGTGGGGTGGGAGGGGAGAGGAAGTGGGTGATGCCTTATCCCTGTCACTGAAAAGGCCAGAGGCAGATCTTCCCGGTTTTGGGCATGGCTCACATTGTGTGGTCAGGGCCCCGTCCAGGGCTTGGCCGGGCTTTCTCCGCCCTGTGGGGGAGATGACTTCCTACTGCCTGACACCCATATCCTTTCAGTTGGGTCTGTGGGAAGTGACTTCCCTTTCCATGAACTCAGGAGAAGCAGCCTGAAAACTCTGTTATTGCCCCTATCCTAATCACGTGACCACCCCTGAACCAATCACCATGGCCAGAGAGATCGTTTACTCAGTAGCATCAATAAGTGCATACTGACTACATTCTATGTGTCAGGAGCTGTTCCAGGTGTATAGAAATACACCAGTAAACAGAAGACGAGTTCCCACTCTCATGGAGCTTCTATTCCAGAGGAAAATACAGTCAATTAACATTTCCGTAAATGACAGTTCAGGTTCAGACAGGGATAAGTACTACGGAATGGCCAGAGAGGGTGCGGGCTCTTTCAGCCAGTGTGATTAGTTAGGGCTTCTCTGAAGAGGGGATATATGAGGCATAACTCCAATGATGAGAGGGAAGCAGCCATCTGAAGATTTGTAGAAGAGCCTTCCAAGCAGAAGGAATAGCAGGTGCAAAGGCCCTGGGGTAGGAATGAGCTTAGAGGGACAGGTGAATGGCAGTACAGCCAGACTGTAGCACATGAGCAGGCGACAGCATGAGGTGTAGCACAGTCACAGCAAAGCCAGGATCTCAACCCCAAAGCTTGATTTCCGGGTCCTCTGCTCTTTACTTCTCAGCCCACCCTTGTTTGGGGGAAGCGCACCTCACCACCGAGAATGGACCTGTCCACTATCCCTCCTTCCTCTCACCATGTGGCCAGAAGATTTTCTTTCAGTGATCAGAGGATTGAAAGTACCACATCCTCTGCCTGCTGGGTGCCCTTGGCTCCTCCAGGAGTAATCGGATTCACACAGAGAGCTCCATGAAGGGTTAACTGACTCATAAGGCCTTCAGCTGAACTCACCCTCAGCCCAAGCATAGAGCTTTGGCAGAGTTTGCTTGGGTGGGAGCAGGGGACTCGATGAATGTTTCCCCTTTTCTCTTCTTTTTCACTGTCATATGCCTCTGGGCTGATGGTTCTTGGCCAAGGTCAGAAGGACTAGAATACCACAAGAAAGGGGACCTTTGAAGTGATCATCTGTTCAGCCAAGGGGAAGGTTGTGTTGTCCAAAGGCTCACCCAGGAATGTAACCTTGTAACTACATTCCGGAGTGGCGAGGAGGCCCCCAGAGTCATGTGGAAGCCTTGGAGTGGGTTTGGAAACACATCTGAACTTCTGGCTGGGGCTCTGAGCCGGGGCTGCAGCCCTCTGGAGGCCCTTGTTTGCTTTCAGTCAGTCAATGAATGGAAGCCACCTGGCCGTGGCCTGAGCTGGGCCCACTGCCCTCGGTTTTGTGAACTTCACAGGCCAGGTGCCTACTTGCCCTTTCAGAATGCACGCCGGAATCTCTTATTCTCCAGTAAAATGACTTAGACAAAGTTATCTGACCATGTGGATGACAGGTCTGGAGATGGGGTGGTTTCATTGCTACTCAACAGTGAGGCCCATGGACCAGGGCACCCACATCACCTGGGAGCCTGTTAGAAATGCAGAATCCCAGGTCCCACCCCCAGACCTACTGAATCAGGGTCTGCAGTGTTACGAGATCCCAGTTAATATGCATGCACATTCAGGCGGGAGGAGAGTGGCGCTAGGCAAACTTCGTCAAATGTCCAGGGTGCTGCCCATCTGTCCTCCTGTGTTTGAGGCAGACATCAATAATCTATCACAGAGTTTTCTTCTGAGCTCAGAATCTTCTCAAGTCATGGTTGCAGGTGGCACAGGGCAATCGATGGAGTTGGCCGAAGATGACATCCATCTTCTGCACTAAGGTCAAGGCTCCGGGACAGCTCTGTGGCACTTTAATTGTCTCCAATATCTTCCCAGGGCTGAGATAGCACTGGGCATGTCAGAGGTGCATGATAAATGTGTGTGGGATGAACGTATCTTCTTCCCCTTGGCTTTTCTTCCTCCGTGATATCCACTCCGCTGCAGCCCACGTCCCCAGGAAGTTAGCGTTCCCGTTAGACATTCTGGCAGCCCAGCATCTCTTCGAGGTGCTGAGTTTTCTTGTTGGCACTTACTTATTGCAAAGTCGAAATGAGTTTGTAACGAGGTTAGGGTCAGCCTGAAGACACATGGGAACCCGTCTGGCCGGCACATGGGCCTCAAACCAGGCAAGCTTTCTCCAGGATGTGGCCCCCAGTGACCTAGACTAAAAGGTGGCAGCCAGGTGAGCTGGGCTGCATGCAGAGGTGGGGAGGGGGCGCAGATAGGGAGTTAGGAAACAGGCAGGAGGAACGGTCAGACCCACAGCGCCCCGCAGACAGAGCAGTAATGATTATAAATAGCGTCCCTCTGACGGCTGTTTGATGTACTGTCCGAGGCCAGGTGGCTGGTCTTCCCTCCCGGCCTCTCCCCACTGATCACCTTCCCCTCATTTTTCACCAAAGGCCCTGAGTCCGCTTGGTCGCTTGTCTAGAGCATTTGTTTCCCATTAGAATACCTTTGGCGGTTTCGGTGTGTTATGCTAGATAATTGCTTTAATAACAAACTGAGGAAAGACTTTTGAACATTTTAGGAAGTAATTTTTTTCCCTCCAATGAAAATCTAACAGACACTGACAGCGGACTTGGGAATAGTCAAAAAGGAAGACGAGGTGGTGGGGAGGCAGGAGAGGTACCAGCATCCAGTGGCCAGCAGCACAGGTGCCTCCCAGCCCTGCCCCCCCCACCCCTCCAGGAGACTTGTCAGGCAATGATGCTTATGAACAGAGAGGGAGCTTAAATGTCCAGCAGGCTTGGAGTGGGTGGGCATGAGGCAACGCCCTTCCTGGGATTCATAGGGAGAGAGCTCAGGGGACATGTTAGTTGGGGTGATTAAGAGAATGCATCTTGGGTGCTGTGTGTCTATGGAATTTTCCCATTGTGCACAGGAGAACTCAGAATGTTCTCTGTGTGAGTAATTCATTTAAAAATGCGAACTGGCCTGCCCAGGGAAAATAACAATTATATTTGTTCAGAAGCAAGAATGCTATGTACTGCACTTAATGTACTCTGGCTTATTTAATTGCCCTTACTATGCCAGATTTAAAAAAAAAAAAAAAGGAATCAATAGTGGCTAACACTTATCTAGTGCTTACGATGCCGTGCTTCACACTGTTTTGAGCCTTACATATATTAATGTGCATAAACTTGCAATTAGTCTGTAAGTATAATTGTTATTCCTCTTTTGCCGTTGAGAGAGCTGAGGCACAGAGAGGCCAAGGTTAAGGTTAAAGTTAAGAATGCACAGTGAGTGGTGAAGACCAGCATTCTGATGTTGGAAATCTGACTGCAGAGTCTGTGTGTGTGTGTGTGTGTGTGTGTGTGTGTGTGTGTGTGTGTGTGTCTACGTACCCTGAGTCACGGTCACTGCTGCAGAGACAACAGCACTGGGGTATGTGACATTGACCCTGAGCTGTCCAAGCAAAAACACTAAGCAGTGCTCTGGGATGCCCTGTGCTGGCCACTGTGTTACAGCCATTCTGTGGATAATACAGGGAAAGACGATGGGAGCGTGGCTTTGCAGCGGCCTGGGGAGTGCCGGTGGTGTCCCAGACTAGGGTGTGGCAAGGAGGAGAGGCAACCAGATTCAAAATGTATTAGGACGTAAACACAGTAAGACTTAGCAATTGATCAGATGCTCAGACACAGGGCGAGCAGAGGATGATGATGTGCCCGCTGTAGGGATGAGAAAAGCAATGCTTAGGGAAGGGGCGGCTCTGTCAGGTCCCCTACTCTGGCCAGTCCAGGGAAACCCAGAGGGCAGGTGGGTATCATTTCTTCCAACACCTCCAGAAGAAGGAAAGCAGTGAGAGGGGGAAGAGTTTGCTTTTACCCAATGCTGTATTCCTTCCATGTTACTGAGAACAGTGCCTGGCACGTTCCGGGCCCGTGGTTGACAGCCGACGAATAAGAGATTGCAAGTGGCTGTCACAGGGTCTGGGGCTGCATCCACACTCACAGAGAAAGGGTACAGGGGTCAGCCAGTGTCGGTGTGGCACAGGGACATACAAGGCCCATATTGCTTATCTGGAGTTCCATGAAGACATTCTTTTTTCTGTTCACTTAGTTATGCAACAAACATTTATTGAGCACCTACTATGTGCCAGGTACCTGGGCAAAGCTCAGGCGACATGGTATTTAAAGCAAAAGACATAGTCTCTGAACTGGTAGAAAAGGGGAAGGTGGACCTAGTGCGGTCTTACCATCCAGAAGCCTAGGCCGATCAGCACTGGTTCGTCGGACGCTCCTGGTGCCTAGAAGCAGCGAAGTCCTTCTCAGGAAGCAGCAGTGCTCAGAGCTTCTCAGAGGGAAGGTCCTGGGGACTTCCAACCCCCGTCCCTGTGTTCCCTCAACAAAGACGTGCTGTCAATTTATGTGCAACACGTAACAGGTTCACAGGCAGGCGGCAGGGATCTTGTTTGATGTCTTCACCCAGCTGGGGGACCGGTTCATGCATATGCATTACAGGGGTCAGGACACCTTGGCATGGCTGTCTCAGGGGCCTGTAAACTGCCACCTGCCTGTGATAATGATCATAATAAGCTGTGATATTTGTACAACCCTTGAGACTTTTCAAAGAAGGTGGCCGCCCCTCAATGATCCTCCACCCTCTGGGGCAGATAAAGCAGGGTTATTACCCCAACTTTATAGCCCCAGAGGTGCAGAGAGGTTCAGGGACGTGCCCAGAGCCACCAAGGAAAACCAAGATAATGCTGATTTTGAAAGGACTTGCGGAAATGGACGGAAGAGTTGGAGTGAACAATCAATATGAATGTGTGTGTGTGTTTGTGTGTGTTTGTGTTGTGGGTGTGCATGTACAAATCAGGGGTTGGCCGAGAAACAGAACCAGTAAGATTCGCACGCAGAGGGATGTAAGAGGAGACACCGGATGGAACTGGCTCGCGCTGTCAGGGCGGCACGTCGCAGTGTCTGGGAATCACTCGGAGGCTGTTAGAAAGGCACACTCCCGGGCCCACCCCAGAGTCCTGGGTTCGGTAGGCTGGGGGCAGGGCCCGGGGCTCTGAATCCTACAAGCAGCCCATCTACACACTGCCCTCTGAGAAAGGTGGCCCTATACTGACATGAAGCCACAACCCGCTTGTGACAGAAAAAGGGAGGTTGAAAAAAAGAAAGCCAAGGTCTTGAGTGGAAATGCCTGTGCCGTTAGGTGGTCCTGGAGGGGCCTACGCCCCCATTCCACCGCCTTGGAGCTGAAGGCCGGCTTTCTGTCGCCCGTGGGAGAGGCCTAGCCATGGAGCTTGTTTTCCCCTTTCGTTTCCAATGTGAAGTGGCTTTGGGAGGAGGGTTGGGGGACAGGGGGCAGGGTGGGGCCGGGGGAAAGTATAAGAGGCCAAGAGGAAGGAGCTGGCACTGACTCACCGTCCACGGTGTGTGAGATGCGCAGGTACATTAGTTCAAGTATCCAACGTCTACAGCTCCGGAGGGTGGCCAAGTCTGGCTTTGCGGCCAGATGGGGCTGTGTTCTAGCCTTGGGTCTGTCCCATACAGGCTGTATGACCTTGGGCAACGGATATTATCATTCTGAACCTGCCTCCACATCTGTAAATTGGGGAGAGTTGTAGTACCTACCTCATAGGATTGTTGCTAGGATTAATCACCCAAAAAAAACATTCATCAAGGAACTTCAGAGGGCCAGGCCTCGTTCCAGGTGCTGGAGACACAACAGTAGCCAAGACGAGCAAAGAGCCTGCCCTCTCAGGGCTGGCAGCCCGGGGGCGGTGGGATGTGCCAGGTGCTTAGCATGAGCTGTTAGCAGGCCTCTCGATCTCTGTGTCACAGAAGCTCAGTGAGGATGAGTCCTTTGCTCCTGGTCCCACAGCTGGCAAGAGGCCACACCGGGATCTGATTTGGGTCTGCTACATTTCTTTTTTTCTTATGTGTATTTATTTTAGAGAGAGAGGAAAGCGGGGAGGGGGGTGGGGAAGAAACATCGATGTGAGAGAAACATTAATCGGTTGCCTCCCACATGCTCCCTGACCGTGGATCAAACTCACAACCTGGGCATGTGCCCTGCCCGGGGATTGAACCCGCAGCTCCTGGTGTATGGGAGGATGCGCCAACAAACTGAGCCAAAATCCAGGGCTGATATGCTACATTCTAAAACTCCTGCTCTCCTAACTCTCCGTCAGTCTGGGAGCAGATGGGGAAACCCAGCTCTGGAACTCAAGGGTAAGAGCAAAACTCTTAAAGTAGAGAGAAGAAGGTGGTTGTTCAAAAGAGGCTGGGGAGGGAGGAAAGCCCAGGCCGGCTTGGCGCTTGGTCTTGCTGCCCTAACAAACATCAGGTCTCTTCCTCTCCCTGGGAGATCTCATCAGGAAACCCAGACAGGGGTGACCCATGACTGAACTAGTCTGGCAAGGACTAGTACCAGGAAGAAACCAGCCAAGGGCCGAATCCATTCCAAGAAGCCAGGGTATTCGCTGGGCGTGGGCCAGGGTGGCAGCAACCCCGAGAGCCACTAAAGTGTAGTCTAGAGGAGGAAGGAGAGAGATGGGAAGCTTGTTTTTGATCTTGGAGCTCTCAGTGACGAAAAAGGAACCTGGCTATTCTTAGCTGCGTCTGGGGGCTCCGGGAAAGCTTTCTTGCTGAATTGTCGGCAACAGCGCATTTATTACCTCCCGCCCAGTTGCAGCCTGGCTGCTAAGCTGATTCCAGGAGATGTTATCTGGAAGGTACATCACTGTATAAATATTTCAGAGGTCAGGACCCAACACAGAGTTTGAACTTTTCAGGGTCTGAGTGTGTTTATCAAAGGATGGAAGTTTAGGCTTCATTTCTGGGTGTCGGGTCATTTCGCAATCACTGCAGACGGCTGCTGGGAGCAAACGCCGATTGCCTTGTGAGGCCTGGGATGGGGGCCAGCACAGCATCCAAAAAAGTCTGCTTACATGGGCAGGTTCTGGCTCTGCACCCTCCCCTTCAAGTGCTAACCAGGCCCGACCCTGCTTAGCTTCCGAGATCAGGTGAGATCAGGCACATTCAGGGTGGTAGGGCCGTAGACCTGGCTCTGTATCCCTGGGGCACCCACAGCAGGTCAGAGTTTTCAAACCAGAAGTTTAGAAAGTCTAACTGTTCCATTCGAATCCCCTGATGCAGTGCTTCTCCAGTGGTAGTGGGCATGGGAGGAGTTTCTGGAGATTTCTTTAAAAGGTAAATCTGATTAGGAGAAGGCGGGTAAGACCTGACTCTGTGTGTGTGTGTGTAACAAGCTCCCACGTGATCACATGAAGCCTGTTGCTCTGTGCCCATACTTACACTGGCAAGTTTCTAGACTCTTCTGACTGACCTCTGATAACCGTATTGCTTATTATCCTAGATGGCTGCAAAATTCCTTCACATCAGTGAGGAATGCATCCAGCTGCAAGTAACAGAACATCTATCCTCAGTAGCTTAGATAGGAGATTTCAAAGCTAATGTATATATAAAAAAAAAAAGCCCAGAGGAAGGAAATTCTAGTAGCTCACTGTTAGCACCAGTAACACAGAGACTTCCATTTGTCCTTTGCTCCATTCATTTGCATTTTTGTCACCCATAAATGCTGCATGTCCACATTCTAGGAAATGAAGGCATATCTGGGAAGTGGGAACAAATTGCAAACTTTCCTGGAAGCCCTCAGCTTGTGTCCCACTGGTTAACTGAGCAACAAGGCTGCCCTCCCCCTCCCCCATCCCATGGACCTGAGATCACAAATATTTGTAAATGAGCACCTGGCCACCCTGAACCATGTTGCAGTTTTGTGAAAATGAGGAGGAAGGGGTCGAGTGGATGTTGGGTAGACAGCCAGCAGGCTCTGACTGACTCCCCGCTGCTTAAACTGCTGGTTCTAAAACAGATACAGCCATCAATTAAAGAAATTGTATGCAGCAGAAGATTTTTAAAAATTTCACGATCACTATTGAGGACTTAGTGTGTGCTAGGAAACATGTCAAATGGATTTTTACCCAGATTATCCCATGGAGCCCACAAAGCCCTGAGAGAGAGAGAGATCCTGCATGCTCTCAGTGCCCTTATTTCAGCTTCTCCACTACCTCGTGTTATTCTCCAGCACGGGATGTTCGCACACACTGTCCCCGCAGCCTGCAATGGTCTCCTGCAAGCCCCTTTGCCCAGTGCTGTGCTGGTAGAAGTTCAACAACTGGCTCTCTGGGGAGGAAACACACAACGGAAACCAAAACGCACCCGCCAACTTCTGTGGTGTAAGTTCTTTCCCCACAGCCGACGTGACGCCCCTCTCCGGACGTCACTGAACACGGGGTCGGGAAGAGAAGCTGTGTGTGGCATTTCTGCCGCCAGCTCCACTCATCGTGAACGGTCTTCACAGCAGGGATCTTGGGAAACTGTGGTATGACGACCAGGAAGAGATGAGCTCTGAGAATGTCTTTCTATTTTGTGTTAACATCGTGATTTTTTTGTGGCCCTAATTTAATTCTCCGTAATGGCCGTGCTTCCCAGTCAGCTTGCCAAATCCCTGGAAGCTAGACTCCCCACGCTCTTGAGACCTCGGGGCCCGGGCTCGCACACCAGAGCTGCTGCTCCAGGATGCTGTCCTTCCTCCAGGTCCCATCAGGTCACTTGCTGGGGAAGCCACCACAGCGTCCCCATCACACATCTGCCTGGCTCCTCCCTCGCCTTGATGAGCTTTTATTGGAATTACGGTTTTCTGTTTATTGGTATGAGTCTTGGAGTAACGTTTGTTTTTCCCACTGGGCAGGATGCCGTATTTGTTCTTCCTCGTTGTTGCATCCTGGGCACCTGAGTGTCTGGAGCGCTGCAGCCGTATGAAGCCATCGTGCACCGCGGCAGGGCAAGGAGGGGTAACTTTACATGCCTGCGGACGGAGCTGGTACACTCGCTCCTATGTGCAGGGCTGCCCACTTCCCAAGGGATGTGTGTGCTTGTGTGTACGGTGTGTGTGCATGCTCTGTGTGTGTGTGTGTGTGTGTGTGTGTGTGTGTGTGTGGTTGCAGGCTGGCAGTTGGAGGTGTGAGCTGGCCCACAGATTGGAAGAAGCACCTATTAATCTTGATTGAGTAACTCAGCACCGTGGTAGGGTAGCCTGTGTGTTCTGATTAAGTTCTTTATGACAACCTTTGGAATTTTATGGTTTCTCTCTCTCAAGGTTAAAAAACTAAAAATCCTGATTAGCTCAAGCAAATCACAGCCAACCTCAATCCCTTGCCTGCAACCCATGAATGAATAGGCACAGGACCCTATTCTGGCAGATAAGAGACAAGGGAAAATCTTTGGGGGCTTCATGGGAGGGGTGACTGGAGTTTTAAAAGGAGCATGGAAAGGGTAACAGTGAAGTCAGGATGCGGCGCTCAGACGAACGATGGGCTCTTGGGAGCGAGTGGGAAGGGACAGGAATGCGACTGGGGGTGGGCGCAGAGGGTTCGGCAGTGAGATTAAGTCCTTATGTGGCTCATCAGTAAGTTCCATGAATGTGCGTTTTACTGTCCTTTAAATCTAACATGTACCTATACAAACTACATCTCATTAAATACAATTTGTGTGTGTGTGTACATGTATGTCTGGACTTGTTTATATGAAATACTTCCAAATAAAAACATGAGAAGATCCCAAACCCAGGGAAGAAATGATCTCTGCCTTCCCCGGTCATCCTCGGGTCTGCCTGGAGCGGCAGGACAGCCCCCTGCAGGGACGGGGAGCCCTAAGCAGGAATCCGATTGACTCTCATTTGTCACTCTTGTAGTGAATGTCCTCTGAGCCCCCATGTGCCCAGCACAGGGCTGGCTGGTAAGGATGCAGCCTTGAGTGATGTCGGAGCTCTTGCTGGTTTGTTCAAGGCTTGGACCAAACCAGCACTGGGGTGGTTCTCCCCCTGGGTGACCTGTGAGGCCAGACTGTATGTTTTGTGGTTGAGTCCATACGTAAACATTCTAACGTTGGACATCACGTGGGAGCGGACTTTGCTGCCTGCTTCCGAGGGCACCCTAATGCAGCAATCCCCAACTTTTTTGGCACCAGGTACCAGTTTCATGGAAGACAATTTTTCCATGGACTGGGGGTGAGGGGGATGGTTTCAGGATGATTCAAGTGCATTACCTCCCAGCTCACCTTCTGCCACGTGGCCCGGAGGTTGGGGACCCTGCCCTAACAGACACCAGCCGGTGGAGTGGAAGTGGTTGAGGACCGGGTTTCTGTTGGCTTGGCTCACGGACAGATCTACCTGCCACCACCCCTGTCTGGCACACAGCCGAAGCTTGGTGCATGGGACAGCATCCCTCGGTTTAGAAGGTGGAGAGACAAGAAGGCTGTGACACAGCTCGCAGAGCCTCCAGAAGAGGCAGGAGGGGTGGGGAGTCCAGGAGAGACTCCCTCAGATGGGCTGATGGAGAGATGCCGGTGGGCGCCGGTCACCGAGGACAGCTGGTGTCGTGGTCGAGAGCCCGTGAGATCTCTTTCTTGGTGGCTCTGATAAAACTTTGCTTGATTAACTAATTAGTAAGCCATTTGAATGATAAACTATAAAACTGTAAATAAGTGAAATTGCCTTAAAAAAAAAAAAAAAGAAAAAAGGGCTCAGGCTTCCGGCAGAGCCAGGGGGAGGCTCGTGGAAGGCCCGTCGGTGCTGGCAGCACGGGTTTGGTGATGCAGGCCTCTCTGGTGTGCTGCCAGTGGGTTTGAGTGGAAACCTCACTGTGCCCACCCATAGCCAGGCTCAGGGAGACGGACTTGACCTTTAACCTTCAGCTTGCACCAGCTCTGGAGAGAATCCCTGGATAGTGAGACAGAAACCCTGTGATCGATTTGGCGCTTCAGTCAATGAGCAGCCTAATCAGTGCGGGCTGGGCCTGGTCCTAGGCTCTCGGCACCCACGACACACGCGGCACGGCTCCCCTCCAGCAATGGCGGCTAGGATGTGTTGAGCGCTGACTCTGTGTTGGGTGCTATTCCGAGTGCTTTTCATTTATACCCCACAAACCCCTACGAGGAAGGGGTTTTTATCCCCATTTTACAGATGGGAAAACTGAGGTCCAGAGCAGTAAGATGATTTCCAGCATCACGCAGCCAGTGTACAGAGAGTCAGAGAGGAAAACGAACCCGTCCCGAACTGAACTCCGGATCTGCTCCGTGGCAGGGCTCAGCCCCTCCGCCGAGATGCCTCGTTCAGCATCTACCCCTCCCCTCTCCCACCTCCTTCCACTCTCTCAGGCCCTCTGACTGTGCTCTGCGTTTTCACTCCTGCCCAGCACTTGTACACCTTCTAACATAATAATACTGCTGCATTTGCTAACTTATTATGCTCACTGGTGACTGTCTTGGTGGGCAAGACACGGGTGGGCAGCCCCGTGAAGCCGGGGGCCCCTGGCTGGTCTGGATACAAGTGTGTACAGGCCGCCAAGTATGGCGCCTGTCGTGGGTAAGTGCTTAATGGTGAGCGGAGGGGTGCGGGAGGGGGCGGGGTCAGGGTGTAAGTCCAGCTACTGGCTCTCAGATCCATGTTCTTAGCAGCTCCATGGTGCTGCCTTGTGGACTGGGGCAAGAAGGAGATAAGTGAATAGATCATTTCAAAACGACAAGCTTAATGAAATAGCAGAGGTAGGCCCAAAATGCAACAGGAGCAGAGCGAGGTCCTGCCTGGGGCATGTGTGTGCACCTTTTGGAGCAGGATAATATCCAAAAGTCCTCAAGAGAAAAACCTGGAGACACTTGCTCCTCCAAAACACCAAAACTAACTTTTATTATGATTACAGAAGAATACATGTTGGCTGTCAAAATATCAGAAACCACAGATAAGCAAAAAGAAAATAAATCACCGTATTCCCACTGCTTTTTAATATGTTTGCATGTTATGATTTCCAGAACTCTATTTGATTTTTTCCCCTTTAGGATGAAATTGTACTACAAATGCTAGTTTGTATTCTACTCTACTTGTTCAACTTACCCACCTCCCGGGGCATCGTTGCACAGGTTCTGTGGGATGAACAAGAGTTCAGCAGGCTGGCAGGCCAGAGGCAGATGCTCCCACGAGAGGCAGGGGAGTGCGTGAAGACAGGGTGCACGGGACAACTGGCCCTGTGTGAGCCAGCTGCAGTCTGGGGTGGTGGGATACAGGCCGCGGTGAGGCTCAAGAAGGAGGGCAGAGAGACCAGGAGGCCTCTGCGTTCCAGCAGGAGCATGGCTTTGTCATGTGGGCAGGCCAAGGGTCCCGCAAGTGTGGACACCAGCCACCAGTGGGATGGGAGAGGGTTTTAGGAGGCAACAACCCTGAATCACGTAAAGAGAAAGCTGTTCTCTTTAGCATCCTCTCTGTGTTCCTTTAATCATGTACAGCAGGAAGTCGTGCTCACTAGCATCCTTATAAGCAGAGACACTTAGGACACAGACACGCACGCACTGAGAAGACCATGGAAAGGCAGGCTCGTTGCTGCGACACCGAAGGCAGCCCGGAAGCCCTGTGGAGCCCAGTTGTCCCGTCTGTAACATAGGGCGACAAAGGGCTGCAAACACCAGCCTAGCTTATGTCACAGAACTGGGACGGGGATTAAATAGGAAGCTAGGAATGAAAACGCCAGGATGTGAAAACGATCACGTATAACTAACTATGCATC
The DNA here is from genome assembly GCA_004027475.1 of Anoura caudifer. Classification (NCBI taxonomy): domain Eukaryota; kingdom Metazoa; phylum Chordata; class Mammalia; order Chiroptera; family Phyllostomidae; genus Anoura; species Anoura caudifer. The sequence continues at coordinate 81,736 of PVKU01001188.1, read as the reverse complement.
ATCACTTGCATAGAGATTGAAAGTGTTGCATTTTATTTTGTTTCTGCCTCACCCCCTTTGAGAAGCCAGTTGAGAAGGACACAGCTCCATGGCCCCAGAGAACAATAGTATAAAATTGAAACCAACTCTTTAAAAAAAACCAAACAATTTCCATCCCTGCCACCACCACCAGCCCTGGAGCCCAACCCTCCCTGTCCCTTCAGAAATTCTTTTTGAAGCCTGTCTCCTTCCTGGGTGGATGAGCCCTGGGGGCTGCGAGAGGTGGTGGTCCTAGGAGCTGTCTGCCCTGGGGCCCTGGGAGAGGAGGCCTCGATACCTCCTCTTGGAGAAGGGGCCTGAAGCAAGGTCATGCTGAGTGCCCCCCACTGCAGCACACTGGCCTAGTCCCACTGGCGTGGGGTTCCCCACCCCCGGGAAAATAACCATGCGGAACTTGGAAATTAACAGGGCCCTATGGTAACACGTCGATTTCTTTGGGGAGTTGTTGAAAAAGAAATACTGCTGCTGGAAGGCCGAGAAGAGACCCCTCGAGTACACTGGACCCCCAGTTTCCTTAGTTAATTTCATGCTTTTCCTTAAATAGCACCCCCCAAACACACACGTACACAGTATCAGGCTCACACACCATAAAACCTGCGCCCATTCCTGTTACCCCACAACCAGAGCTGGTGTTCACAAATCCTTCCTTTTTTGCCCGAAACTGAACTTAGAGCTTCATGCGTGCTACCATATTCAAGCTTTGTCCCACCTCTTGACAGGGGGATCATTATTACTAGAGGGAGCCCAGGGAAACTGAGGCTCAGATGGATTCATGAAATTGGTCGGGGTCCCACAGCCAGTAGGTGGGGAAGCTGGGGTTTGAATCAGGCGGTGCAAGCCCTGGGACTGTGCCTTTCATGGCACAGTTACACTCAGCTCGTCGGCCGAAGCTCAGCACAGGACTTTGTCCCCAGAGCGGGTCCCAGCTGCTTGGACTCATTGACTTCTGTTCGGTTTGACCCTCAGGACCAGAAATTTCCCCCGGTGGGTCAGGCGGAACCTTGACCTTGTACTCTTGTCATGAGGAACACAATTCACGCTGTACTACTTGTCTGTTATTTAAAAGAGGGCATGGCCAGACTGTGTGGGAGACCCCCCAGTTTCACACGGGGGACTCCATGGTGACCACGTGGTAGATTTCGGGTGTTGACCTGAGGCCCCACAGCTCTGGGTTCAAATTCGGACTTGGCCACTTACCCAACATGTGCCCTTGGAGATTCACTCACACCTTCAGGGCATCCCTTTGCTCACCTGTAAAGTGGGTGTGAACACGCAGAGTTGTGGCAATTCAATGGGGTAGTTGCCGTGAAGCCTGATGACCGAGCACGCACCAGGGTTCTCAGGGACAGAAACAATAGGGTGCGCACCGAGAGAGGTGGGCAGATTTTAAGGAATTGGCTCAAATGACTGTGGAGGCTGGAGAGCCCCAAAGCTGCGGGGTGGGGGGGCCTGGCAAGCTGGGGGCCAGGGAAGAGATGATACTGTGGTTCAAGTCCAAAGGCTGTCCACTGGCAGAACTTTTTCTTGCTCGGTGGAGGTCAGCCTTTGTTCTAGTAAGGCCTTCAACGGATTGGATGGGATCCACTCATATTATAGAGGGTAATCTGCTAAGACGTTAATTTCATGCAACTTTCACCCTCACAAAAACATCCAGAATAATGTTACCCAAACATCTGGGCACTTACTAAGATGGGTACAGTTAGTACCACATTTGAAATGGTGAGATGTCTCAGGCAAAGTGGATCGTTTTGAATTCAGGGCAGTGACCTTGCAGCCTATGACTTAAGTGAAAAGCACGCTCCACTGGGATTCAAAAAATTGGAATCCTCGAACCACTTCTGTGACCGTTTAGCTTACAGAGCCTGTGGAAGACACACAGCCCAGTCTGGCCAGATAGAAGGAAGGGGAAGAGTATGGAACCTGCAGCCAAATGGTGGGGTAGACTCCTGGTTCCATCACGACTCATCTCCGTGAACTTGGGCACATTACTGTAGCCCTCAGAGCCTCAGTTTCTTCATCTGTGAAATGGGGAGGATGACTGGCAGAACCACTGTGACAGACTCTGAGAATGAATATGTGTGACGATTACATATTTATATTATATGTATAATACACACATTTATATAGTATAAATATATTATACATTTTATTTATATATTATTTATAAATATATTTATATATACTATATAATATATTAATAATATATAAATATATATTATATGCATTATATAATATATACTATTATATATTTCAATATCCTATATTGAAATATAACATTTTTATTGTATCAAATTTATTATTTAATTATACATTGATTAAATTAATATATTAAACTTAATGTATTGCATATTAAACATATAATTAATATAAATATATGTTGTATTTATATTAAATGATTTAATCTTCATAAAGCACTTAGAATAGGACTATTATTATTGCTACTTTGCATCAGATGTTTAGTCTCCAGAATAAGTGACTGTCCCCACAGAGAGACACGTGTGCTGTACAGATAGAGTTTGTGGATTCCATGATAAACAGTGAGGTGGTGATGATGATAATATCTCTGTTTCTGAGAATCTACCATGTGTACTAGACCCTACACAAACCACCGTGCAGGAATTATTTCACTTAGTCAGCAATGCAAGCCCATAAATTCAGGACTCTTACCTTTCCATGACAGGAAAATGAAAGTTAAGGAGGTTAAACAACTCACGTAGTGATCAACAGCCGTGATCCTGGCCTCGCCCAGGGCCCGAACAGGCACGCGTCACTTCTCGCGTCCTGTCCCCTTGTCTGCGAACTGGGTGGATGTGGGATGTGACGGGGTCATATCACCAAGTGCGTAGCTTGGAATGTGGTCCATGGTGGGGCCAGATGGCCAGACCGTGTGCCTCAGGCAGAAGGTCGTACCTCGAGGCGTGGAGAGTCCAAGAAACAGGGTGCTGAAGAACAGGTGGGGTCCCCCTTTGGAGAGGGTAGAGGGAAGAGAGAGGCTCTGGGAGGGCTAATAGAGGACGAGGTGGCAAAACGCGAGGCCTGGGGGTGTGTTCTAATTAAGGGCTCCGTCACCAGCTCAGCGATGTGTCAGGATGACAGTCAGTCAGGCAGATGAGGGACGCAAGCTAACGTCTCCTGGGGGATGCCCAGGCTGGGGCGGCGCGGCTGGCAGACAAGAGCGCAGCAGTGGACAGGAAGCTGCCGGGAGGCAATTGGTGTGAAACTGCAGCGAAGGGTTTGAACTGGCTGCCACCCTGGTGCCTGTAACCCTCTCTTTGTGAAGGCAGCATCCAGCAGCCCTCGGAATGAATTCCTCTCATGGGGCTGTGTGGGTGGCTGCTGCACAGTGAGGATGGATATTTGGGGCCATTGGGGAAACATAGAACGGGAATGTGAAAAAGAGTCACAACAAAGACCTTGGAACTGCAGCTCTGATATGCTTGTGTTCAGGCCAACGCAAGGGTGACTACCTTCAGGCATAGCTGGATCCAGGTGCCAAACATGGTGCCATCAGAAATGTGCCTCTCTCTCTCTGCTGTACCTCTTCTGTGTGACTGCATTCGCAGGCAGTTTCTTGCCCTATTGTGTCAAAATGGTTCTGCCTCATAGGCTGGTTTTCCTCAATGCAATGGGTTTATTTGGGAAGTTGCCCTAGAAAACTGGTAGAAGAATGGGAAAGTGAGAGAGAAGGAAGGAAGGAAATTAGTGAGTAGGTTACTGCTGTGGGCAAGTGATGTCCAATCCCACTGGGACCTCCGTGAATCTCTACAGACCCCACTCCACCGAGGACCTCTTGGGGATAGTGCAGAACACATGTCCCATTCCAGGGACCAGGGAGCCAAGGTACTGATTCTCCAACCCCCATCCCTGCTCCCAGGAGGACTCACTCCACAGCACTTCCAACTGCCCCGTGCAAGCTGGGGGCAGTAGAGAAAACTCAGGTGCAGAGTCTCGAGTGCTTGAGGTAGGAAGTGTCTGGCAAGCATGGGAACGGTCAGCACGGAGGGGCCTGTGATGAGACACCCCTGCCACCTGCTTCACCTCTTTCCCCAGTGGTAGTGTAAGTTCCACCTAACTTGGGTCATGGGCCCTTCCTTGAATCAAACGCCATAACCAGGGGAGTAGGCAGTGCCATTTAGCCACACTCAGGGGAAGAGAGTTGACCTCCCCCACACCACACAGTAAAAAACGGGGTGCCATTTCCAAAGGCAGCTGAGTGAAGGCTAGTCCTGCAAAAGCAGCCCCCACCTGTTGCCTTGGCACTCCGTGAGTGACCGCCCTGGCTTTGCCACCTCTCACGGAGACCTGTGTCTTTCCTTTGGAAGGGTGGAACCATTTCTGGCTTCCAAGCAGCCGGATGGGGGACTGGTTTAGAAGGGATGCGGCTAGTCACTTTCAGTTGCTCAGTGTCTCATGGAATGCACACATGTGCACGCATCGTCCAGTCCCGTGGACACCGAGGTGGATGGAGAAATATCCTGCTGCAAGGGGTTCTCTTCACCAAATGCCCTCACTCAGCTCGGAGACTCTGTTCTGTCACCTCCACTCTGCCCCGGCTCTGATCGTGTGCTGCAGGGCATGTCAGGGGTCAGAGAGTCCATCTGCTGCTTGAGTCTGCTCGTGCCATTCCAGGCAGAGCTGGTGAGTTTTGCTACAAGACTCAGGCCGGTACTGGGAGCTCTGTCACCCAGAGCTCAGGGGACACATTTCATACGGTGCATCCCACCCTACTCCTTGACCCCTCTGTCACTAGGCCAGCAGAGCATCCTATCTGAATTATTCAGAGGTCCACAGGAAGATGCAAGCCTGGAATCTGGCCAGGCACAGGAGGCTTGGAGGGACTGGGTTGTGCATGTCACAGGCCTGGAGACTCTGTTCCCACACACTGTGGGATGAGACTGTACAGTGCAGCTCTGTGCAGTGACAGCTGGTGGCTCCAGATGGGGGAGGGGCCGCAGGCAGGGAGAGGAGAAGGCCCTCGGGCAGCCAGCACCAACCCAGTGGAATGGACGCAGGCCCAGGGCCTGGACAAGGCCAGCAGGGAGGGGCTGTGCCCCGGGGACAAGAAAGGAGCCTGGGACTGTACACGCCCTGCACTGGAGAGGACAGGAGGCCAGCAGGAAGCTCTTGTCCTGGTGCAGAGGGACACCGAGCAGGGCCTCCTCGTCCACATCGCACTGTGGAGATGCTGTTTGGGCCCTGTGGGCCCTCCCTTCCTGTGATACCACCTCTCTGCCCTCCAGCCTCTGCTGTGCAAGACACACATACCCCCACCACCGCAGAGCACACACCAGCACAGACAGAAAACACAAAACACATGTACACATGCACACCCACATAAACACCCCCACACAGAAGCATACAGAGGCCTGCACACACAGAGAAATGCACAGGTCACAAAAACACAGCAGCATACACAAATACACATACAAACATGGAAATGCAAAACATGCATGGAAACACGAACTCAAAAACAAAGAAATACAAACATAAAAGCATACAGAAGCACACATGCACACTCACAGTTGCAAAAACACACAACCATACACACACTCTCCTATGTGTATCAACGCAGAGAACGTGGACCCTGCAGCCTGTTGACACCCGCTGATGCTCACTCAGTGTGGCTCCTCCTAGAGCTTCTGTGGCTTTAGACCCTGAAGAGCAATGTGGGGCCCACAATCTTGAGCCCCATGAGGGATGCTGGGCCCAGAGCCTCTCCAGCCACTTGGTCTGATGGGCAGCAGGAGGGGCACAGGCATGCTGAGGGGTGGGGTCTAGTTCTGCCCAATAGAAAGAGCACCCCGGCTGGGAGCCAGATGGACCAGGAGTCCAATCCTGACTCTGCCCCTTGCTGGCTCAGGGCGCCAGTCCTAGAATGTGCCCCAGCGTAAGGGAGAGACGCAGCCAGGGTCATGTCCTTCCCACTTATCCCCCATCCCTGCCCAGTCTTGCTGTGGGGCCATAGGAACCTGCCCTGGCCCTGGGACCTGGTCTTCCCATCCAGAGCCACCTGAGGCTGGCTTTACCTCCCCCACCTCTGCCCTGAAGCCCAGAGAGAGGGTGGACAGATAGGCCGAGGAGTGAGGGACAGAAAACTCGGACCTGGGGCAGTGCCCTGGGCCAGCTGCCCCTGCGGCCACCCCTCCGGCAGCCTGTCGAGGCCAGACTGTCACGTGGGTGACCTTTAGGGGGAGACATGCCGTGGAACTCTTCTAGACACCTTCACACCGGGAGCCCGTTCAGGGGGTGATTAAACCTTGGGCGCAGACAGAACTGACTTTGAGTCCCAGTTCCAGAACTTCCTGTGCTCCTCTGTGGTTCCTTGCCGCCTCTGAACCTCAGCTTCCCAGCTGTCACATGGGCACCGCGGTGTCTCCTGTACGGGGTGCTGTCAGGGTCTCGCTCAGTGCAGGGCAGGCAGCTCTCCTTTTGCTGGAGTTATTAGTATAATGAGCCAAAGAGAGGCGCGCACTCCCTCAGCATGAGAAAGGACAAGAAGAGGGCGCCTGGATGACACGCCAGGCGTGTCCCCATCTCGCTTTGTAGTGAGCCAGCCTTAGCCCTATGCCCTGGGTGAATTTCCTCAGTTTCCGTGTGTCTCTTGCTGCCCGCTGGTCCCTTCCAGCCCCCTCCTCCCCATCCTGGAAGGGTGAGGGGAGCATACCACTGGGGTTAGCAGAAGGTACAAACCAGATTAGATGTTAAATCAATTTGGCCTTTCTCCCCAGGGGCGGCCCAGGCAGGTTCCACATGAATAATGATTTGTCTGAGGCAGCAAACTGGATTATTTGATCAAAAAGGGGAAAAAACAACTCATGTTCATTTTTTAATAATGGCTTTTGCATCCAGTCTCTGAGCTGGGCTAAGAGGGGAGGGAGGGGAGGTGGGGGCTGGCGGGGACGAGCTGGGAAGGAGATGCGCTCAGTGGTCCAGCAGCTCCCGGTCCAACCTCTGAGTAAAGCGGGGCCGCCAACCCCAGCTCCTGAGAGTGGTTTTATGTTTTCAAATCGTTGACTGAAAGTCAAAAGAATAATAACGTCTGTCTTGAGGGTCTCGCAACATTGCGTGCCCCGCCCCGTAGCTTTGCATTTATTGTGGCTCATTTATTCTTACTGCCGAGCAGGTCCTACCACTCCATGTACGGATGAGGACCGGGAAGCTTCTAGCAAGGGGTTTGTCCAATGCAGGCAGCACTGTTGACTGACGTGGGGCAGGTTGACTCTTTGTTGTGGGGTGCAGTCCTGAGAGCTGCAGGATTCTGAGCAGCATCTCTGGTCTCTACCAACTAGATGCCAGGAGTATCCAAAAATATCTCTAGCCAAGAGACTCCTGGGGGAAAAATTAGCTCCAGTCGTGGTCAGCTACCAACTGAACCCGTCCGGAACAGGGGTTGTGAGCGAAAGCTGAGATTGTGAGTTCCCGGGGCGGGGCGGGGGGGGGGGCGGTGTTTCAGAGAAGTGCCCACTGCTCAATGCAGCCACATGCCCACCGCAATGCAGGGCATACTAACCTGGCACCCCATTTATGCCAAATGTCCACCCCTGGAAAAAGATTTCATTCTGCTCACTAGTTGGCCTTCATTCCCCACCCCCAAGAGCATTCAATTGGTATTACTAATTTGTTAGGGCAAACAGTGTGGAAATCTGTTTTTTCTGGAGACCTCCGTGATATCCTCCATTTTGCGCACAAAGTGAGATTCACAGAAAGTAAACCCGGGCCCTTATGGAGAGTTTGTTGACTCCTGGACTAGAGAAACCATTGCAGGAACTGTGCCCATGTCCACTGGCAGGGCTGTGCTATGAGTAGGAGGAACTTGATGTCTTTGGTGGTTTGGCTCAGGCTATAGAGCCAGGTGGCCTGGGTTCAAATCCCAGCCCTGCCTCTTATTGGCTGTGTGACCTTGGGCAAGTTACTTAACCTCTCTTTGCCTTGGTGTCCTCACTTGGAAAATGAAAACAATATTATTTACCTAAGCAAACTGCTGAGAATTCATTTGTGTAGATGAGTTAATATAACTGTAAGCTCTCAGAACAATATCTGACTTACAGGAAGTTCTATTTCAATGTCAGCTCCTGTCCCTGTTGCTGTCATAGCCATCCTCATTGTTATGGTTGCCTCCGGTAAAGCCTGGTTCCAGCTAGTTGACTGGAGAGCTGAGCTCTGTCTGTCTTCCTTCGGCAGCCCTCTCTCCTGCTTCTTTGTGGAATTAGCCACTTTTCCCTTCTCCTCCCCAGCTGTGGTTTGGGGGCAATTTTTATCACAGGCTTCCCCGAGGCCTTTTGGTGGGGGTCAGGGGATGATGAGATCCAGGAGTAAGAAGTGGTAAATAGTGGCTGTGTTTGGGAAGGGACGCCCCCTCCCGTTGGCCCTCAGAGCGGAATCTCAGCGCGGTTAGTAGGTCTGCTCAGGAATGTGGTATAAAATGGAGAAGGCATCTGGGGCGCTTCCTCATCTGGCCTGTGGATGAAGGTTCAGCCTCAGGAAAAAAGTTTTCTGTGAGTTTATCTAAGCCAAACTGACGACAATTGCCGGGAAGCAAAATCTCAACGGGTTGGGAGAATGCTCCAGAAAATGGCAGTTTGGCACCTTATTTTATACATAGGAATCAAAGGAGGGGAAGTCGGGGGGGTCACAGGAAATCTATCAGTGGCAGATTAGGGAGAAAGCAAAGTAGGGAAGTCTCTGAGACTGGAGGACAGCAAAATGGAGAGACACACGCTTCTTTCACACAGGCCTGCACAGGACAGTTAACAGTCCCCGCTCACAGCACAGGGGCCTGGTATGCGGGCGAGGTGACAGTGCCGACTCCCGCTCTGGTGCCGGCGGTTGTGTCTTCCAGGGGTTTGGGAACGAAAATGGCTCTGACATTTCAAAGGTATGTTATCTTTGATGCTCAAAGACCGTAGTTAAAGACTGACCTTTGTCTAGAAAAGCTGCAGGCGTAGGATGTGACTAGCCGCCACGATGACCTGCTCCCAGTTAGGAATTCTTACGTTCAGCCCGCCCTGTGTGGTTGCTCTGGTCTCTGCATTTCCGAGCCCCGCCGTGCGGGCCTCGCCTGCCCTGGGCAGGTCTAGTGCGTGGCCCGGTGCCATCCGCTGGCTGTCCTCCTCCGTCCTCACGCTCGGTCAGCCCGTCTCACAGCCACCTGCTGATCAGGGGGTCCTGGAGCTCAGCCCTTTTTCCTCCTGCCCCCGCCGCCCCCCCCCCACCATAGGAAGGGCTTTCCTTATAAGAGTCTGGGCTGGTCCCTCCAAGAGCTACTGGGCAGACTGATGTCTGCACCTCGGGGGGAGGGGGGGCTTGGGGTGCGGACCATCAGAGACCCAGTGAAAGCGAAGCACTTAATACTGCTTATCACCCTGGACATGTTCATGGAGCACTCACCACATAGTTCTCAGTTCTTCATGTGTATTTTTAACTTAAACTCTCACCGCCCGGTGGGTAGGCCACACGGTTAGCGCCGTTTTACAGGTGAGGACACTGAGGCTCGGAGGAGTTACAGGGCTGTCTCTGGAGAGGCAGAGCAGGACGCAAGCAGAGCGGTGCTCTCGGGCTTTAACAGCTGCATCCACGGCCCTGGCTGGTGAGGCTCCATTGGTTGGAACATCGTCCCATAAAACGAAGGGTCCAGATTCGATTCCCGGTCAGGGCACAGGCCTGCGTTATAGGTTTGGTCCCCGGTCGGGGCACACGCAAGAGGCAACCGACCCATTGACGTCTGTCTCTCACATTACTGCTTCCCTCTCTCCTCCTCCTCCCTCTCTCTGTGACATCAGTGAGCATGTCCCCGGGTGACGGCTCCGCTGTGTATTCTGCATCTGCATTGACGCACGTTGACTTCACCTGTAGGACATCATGTGCGGGAAGGGCACACAGAACTCTGTACTGCTGTGCAAATTCTACAATTATTTTAATAGAAAAAGGTTTTACGTTAATTTAAATATATATCTCATACATTTATGTATATAATTTTTATATGTATGTAAATTAAGTGCCTACTGAGTGCCCAGCCCTGTCCTGCACCTTAGGGGTGCAATGAAAACGAAGCGGTCATCAGCCCTGGTCTCCCGGAGTCTCATGCACACAGAGGCCTGCGAGCAGCAGCCCGGGGCCAGCTCCGCCCAGGTGCCTGTTTTGTAAGCAGTATTTCATTGTTGCATCTCCATCCTGCCTCTTTGCTCACACACCACCTAGGGCTGCTCTCACATGCACGGACACAGCCAGGCTGGGTAGTTGCAACAGGCACAGGGGGCTGGTGGAGCTGAAAATACTTCCTCTCTGGACCTCAACAAAAATAGCCTACTGCCCCCTCGAAGCAGTCAACTAGAGATGCCACCACAAAGGACCAAGACTCAGGGGCTTAAACAACCAAAAATTATTGTCACACAGCTTTGGAGACCAGAAGTCCAAGATCAAGGTGTTCGCAGGGAAGGTTTCTTCTGAGGCCTGTCTTTGTGGCTAATAAATGGCCAGCTTCTTCTCCCTGTGTCTTTTCATGGTCGCCCCTCCATTGTGTGTCTGTGTCCCAATCTCCTCTTCTCACAAGAACAGCAGTCATATTAGATTAGGACCAGCCCCAATGACCTTAATTTAACTTAATTATCTCCCGAAAGATCCTTTCTCCAAATACAGTCACCCTCTGAAGCTCTGGAGGATAGGGCTTCGACACATGAGTTTGGGGAGAGACTCGGGTCTGCCCGTGGCAGCCCTGGTTTAGTGGGGACACAGACAACTAAAAATGGCATGTGCACCAAGTAGAGGGGTGTGCCAAGGGCTCTGCAAGGACATGAAAACACATGGAGGTGACTTCATAATCAACCATTAGGATGAACTGGTGTTTACCAGGCCGAAAATGATCAGACGTCTGGCAGTGGCTCCTGCCAAGTGTAGAAGGCTCGGGTGTGTAGGAAACCCACTATCTGCTGGACCTACTGTGTGCTGGAGTTCAGCGTTGCCTTTCATTCTGCCATCCTGCCTTCTGTTAAGAAAGTGCCCACTGCGGACCAAAGGGAGGAACACAAGGAATCATTTCTTAGGAGGCAAATGCTTTCTGAGAACCTGGCCCATGAGGCAGGGCTAGCAGAGGCAGGTCTGAGAATCAGGAAGTCAGAATTTCTCCTCCAGCCACAGCTCCAGCAGACGGAGGCTGGAATCCCAGCCTCCTCTCGCTCATGGGAATCCCATTCTCTCCCTGGGATGTGTAACAGCTCCGACAGGCAGTAGGCCCAGAGCACAGACCCCAGGAAGCTCTGCCACAGAGTCAGTTCTGCCAGCAGAGCCTTTTCATGTTGCTCCCAGAAACCATTAGATGAACATAAGAAAAGAAGCAAATAGCAGCTTCTCTTCCAGGTAGCCCAGCCTATCCTCCCAGAATCCTGGTCCCTAACCAGCCATTCACATCAATGCTCTCCCCAAGGCCCCTTCCCTAACCCAAAACAGACTGGGTATTTTTTTTTCTGAGGGGGATTCTTCCTCCACTCCCCCTGCCCCTAGCCTTCGACTTCTCTGTGCTGGCACAGGTTCAACGCCATGACTGTGAGATTCTGAGGCTGGATTCTTTCACTGAGCAAAATCAACGAAGGATTTGGTCAGCTAAGCTGGAAAAATATTTCATGTCCACTTCAGAAACGCCAGCTCCGGCCTGACAGCTGATGGGATTCCGTGTGGGAAAATCATGTTCCACCTGATGTATTGGATCAAACACATCCTGGACCCGAGAGTATCTCTTTCTGCCATTTGGGGATTAAGGTTTTCTGCAGCTCTGTCATTCACAGCGTCTACATCTCATCCACAAGACAGTGCTGCCTCATAAATCAGGCTGCAGAGGACAGTCAAGGTCATGCATCTCCTTCAACTTCACCCTGTGCCCCCCTTCCTACTCGTAGGCACCTGGGGCCGTGTTCACGTGGCTTGCAGGCAGTGACCCTGGAGAAGCATCCAGAGGCAGTGAGCTCATCCCTCCTGCTCAGCCAGCCCAGGCAGCTTTCCTAACCTTTGGTAGAGGAGAATGGGGAACTGGTATTTACTGAGCATCTACTTTGTGCCAGGCACAGGATTCAGACACTGCCTATGTCACAACAGCCCTGCCAGGTAGGTGCCACCCCTTTTACAGCCAAGGCACCTGAATGCAGAGAGCTAAGCTAATAATGCAGAGCTGGCCATGGCGTCCCAAGGCCACAATCTCACAGATTTACTTGTGGCTGCCTCTCTTCCTTCTTTCTTCCCTCCTTCCTTCCCTTCCTTCCTTCCTTCCTTCCTTCATTCACTCATTCATTCAAAGGAGGCTCGATTGCTGGGTGTCTGCTGTGTGCCAGGAACCATATTCATGCATGAGGCTACCTAATGAGAATGAGCCAGGGAAACTCTCGCCCGCCCCATGCTCCCTCTGTGAGACCATGATACCTGAGAGCAGATGCATGGTCTGGGAATACAAATAATACTCACGATGCTAACAATATAGGTAATGACTATGATAATGTTAATGAGCAGGTCCTCTAAATGGAAACAATAGATTTTATCTATGGTGAAATGCTCACTTTAAGATCTCTGGGCATAGGATATGTTACCTACTGTCAGTGCTGCCTTCAGCTTGAAGAGGCTCCTCGTCAGAGCATTACGAGGATCTAACTAGGTCGCACCTGTGTACACAGTGCATGCTGCCCACTCCGTGGGTCCTCGCTTGTATCTTGTGTATTGACTTTGGGGAGCTGCGGTCTTCCCCGGTGCTGGAGCCGGTGGAGAGCCCTGGGCACAGTAGTTTCTCTGTCTTTCATCTCTTCTAACACGGCTCACCCTCGGCGCTGCACCATCCTGGCGTGACCCGTGGGATCCTCCCACCTCTCTCTACCCTGTCTGGTGTCAGAGGCCTCCACACTGTGTCCCCAGGAAACAGAGGCATTGTCCGAGGGGACCTGCTTGCCCAACGGGCCAGTTACCTATGAGGGCGGAGGGGCTGGAGTTCTAGGCCTGAGGCCCTCATGTGACCTTGGGCAAGTCACATGATAGCTCTCAGGATCCTGGCAAAAAGCCAAGAGCTGACCTTATTCAAGTCAGGATAATTTAGGGAGAATTTAATGAGTAGTCTATTTGTGAAGATGTGGGCAGGGTACAAGGCCCATAGCCAAGGGCAGGGCGGAACCTTGGAGGATTTGGCTGTGCGGATAAAGCCACCCAGCAGGAGCCATGACCTGTGGCACAGGCACCAAAGGTCTGCGATGACCCTGTGAAAAGGGAGTGTGGGGGATGCACACACCAGCCTCTCTCCCCTTCCTCCATCCAACTGTCCCTGGTCTGCCAGGGCTCCCAGTGCCCAGTCCACCAGAAACCAGGAGACCCAGAGGTTGCTGATGTCTTGTCCACAGGGACGGTTCCCAGGGCAGCTCACTGAGTGGAGAAGGGTAGACTGCGGCTGGGGAGGGGCAAACAGAAGGCGTCTTACACAGACATCTGGTCCTTGCTCCGCACCTCCCATAAACGAAGACGTGGTTTCAGACCCTCCACCCTCGCAGCAGAATCTGTCCTCCAGGAAGGACGACATGTGAATGACAACATGCAGAACGTGAGGAAAGTAGTTCGCCCTGCTTCAGATGGAGGTGGAAGGCCAAGGTCTCTGCTTCCTAGCTGCTTTCTTGCCCTTGAGGGCAAGCTCCCAAAAGCCCTAACGGGTGTGGGCCACATGCTCCCAGGTTGCTCCTGGGTTCACTCCAGGGCTTCTCACAAGCTTTCCTCCCCTGACCTTGCCAATGTGTCTGAAGTTCCCACATCACTCCCTGACTTCAAAGTCAAGTTCATACTACCCAGGTATCAGGCTTATCCTATTAGCCTCGATAAATCTTAGACTCAGAAATCAATGCCCAGGTTAGGCTGAGTTTGAGATAATTGCCACCAAAGAGCATCCGAAATGTCACATTGAGCTGAACACCCATTACTTCTTGCCGCTGGACCTCTCACTTGTGCTGAATTTTTACCTGTTCCCCTTGGCATTTACATCCATCAACCTCTCTCTCTCCCCTCCCTCTCTCCCCTCTCTCTCTCCCCCACCCCTCTCTCTCCCCACTTTCTTTCTGCATTTAGAAATGACGCTATCTTTCATGCCCACTCTCTCTGTCCTCTATACCACAATGTAGGCATTTTAGTTGCAAGGCTAAGAGGGTGGGCCTGAGGCATCCGAGTAGCTCTGTTGTAACAACAGAATAAGATAACTCACGTAAAATGCTCAACACAGGCCCAGGCAGGGATCGACAGTGCTCAAAGCGGTTTGATTACTGCCATTTTCCAAAATGTGGTACACACTCGTGGTCCCTGTCACCACCAAGTTCCAAAATCTTGAATTCCTGTCCGCCAAACCAGGACCCTTTCCCTAAAATAAATATAGGTAGCTGATGAAAATAAATGAACAGCTGCTCACTATGTGGGAGATACAAGAATACAAAGACTGAAAAATCAAAAGACACTGTTCCCAGCCCAGGCATGCAAAAGGCACGGGGAAAACACAGGGCAGTGAGTGATTCTCATTCTTCCTGGGAGGATGGAAACTCGGAAGGTACGTCAATGCGTCAGGTGAAGACTTACAGAACAGGCGAGAGAACATTCCGGACAGGGGACAGCTTGCCTACGGTGTACACAGGTCAGTCTTCCAGGACACAAAGGTGGATGGGGAAGGGCAGAGAATGGTCTGAGAGCACCGTGTGTTCACACATTCGTTCAATAAACAAATGTTTTGGGGGCCGTGCCTGTGTGCTGGGTGCTATTGTAAATGCTTGGTGGGGCTAAAGCAGTGAAACAATCGGACAAAAACACCCCGCACCCCTGGCAGCTTACAGACAGATGGTAATCAAAATACATCATCAACATGGACAGGTGGAGGGTATAGGAGGCCAATTAATAGCCCGCAAAGTTGTCCACAGCTCAATCCCTGGAACCTGTGAACAGGTTCGGCTCTGCGGCGAAGGGGAATGAATGATGGTTACACAGAGAATTAGGTTTGCTAAACTGCTAATCTTAAAATAGGGAGACTATGAGGGATTCTTGGGGTGGGCCCAAGCTAGTCACAAAGGTCCTTAAAGGTAGAAAATGCAGGCAGGAAAAAGGAGTTCCGAGGGAAAAGTACAGCAGAAAGGTCACAGGACGCAGCATTGCCGGCTTGGGTGATGGAGGGAGGAGCCACAAGCCAAGGGACAGGGACAACTTCTAGAGCCTGGAAAAGGTGGGGCGGGCGCATTCTCCCCTAGAGCCTCTGGAAGGAACGCAGGGTGGCCAGCACCTTGGCGCCACCCCCACTGAGAGCCAGCTCAGACTTCTGAACTGCAGAACTGTGAGCAAGTGAGTTTGTATTGTTTAGGCTGCCAAACTTAGGGTCATCTGTTCCGGCTGCAGTAGCAAACTACCACAGCTGGTGCGATGTGCTGACGCAAAAGACGAATCAGAAAAGGAGCTGGCTTGGTATGGCACGTCTCTTGGCAGGGGAGAAGGTAGTGTGGAAGATGGTGTTCAGAAGAGGTCTGTCCAAGAAGGTGGTATTGGAGCAAAGTGTCTCAGAGAGACGAGTTGATATCTGGGGGAAGATACCTTCCAGGAAGGAGGATCAGCAAGCACAGTGGCTCAGAGGTGGGTGTCTGGTGTGTGCAAGAGACAGCAGGGAGTCTGGTGCGGTAGGAGCAAGGGGGTCGAAGCCAGAGCACTAACGGGGCACCCAGATTCAGAAGGACTTCGACTTTCACTCTGACTCCGATGGAAGCCATTGCAAGGTTTTGTGCCAACAACAGACATGGTATGACTTATCCATCGACACAATTGCTCTGGCTGTTCTATTAAAACTGGACCAGAGGGAAACTTTGAGTCCACTGCAACAACACCGTGAGAGATGAGCATGGTTTGCACTGGATTGGGGCAGCAGAGGTCCTAAGAAGTGGTGAGAACCACGTGGATGCTGGCACAGTTGACCCAGGGAGGTCAGTCAGGGCGGGAAGAGACAGGCCTTGGAGTGTGATGAGAAAGTGTAGCTTGAATTCTTTCTGCTCTGGGCAACCAAGCTCATCTCCAAATGTCCCTTAACTCCTTTTCGTGCCTAACTCAACCCCTCTCACCTCTCCCTGACCTCCCCTGGGTATCAACCGCAGCCTTTCTCAGGGTTTCAGAGGGGGCCTGCTTGCTGGGGACCACTGTGGGGTCCTAGTGGGGTGATTGGGGGCAGCCACGCCACGTCCTTGCCGAACTGCTGGCTGTTGCTGCCATGTAGTGAAGTGTAGAGCAGCCCATCTATCCATGACCCTCTGAGCTCGCTGGTCAGCATCTTCCAAAGGCCACGTAGCCGTCTGCACCCTACGCTGTAGGGAGTTCCATCAAGGAAACGCATTAAAGGAGAATGAGCAGGAGGCAGGGGTACCGCTGGTCAGGCTCCCTACCTCTCAATTATTTATCGCTCATAATTTCCAGCAAATCGCGGGCTGTTTATTGGTGATCATCCATTATTGAAGCACTTCCTAGGGCCTGGGCCAGGTTTTCGGGAGCTAGAGCCGGGGCGGACTCTTGAAAGCTGTTAGACAAACCCCCCGGGAGACCGGGGTCTCCGGAGTAGCTGGTCATCCATGGAGGGTACACCTTTTAATTGATGGCTTTTGTGGGAGCCTGGGATTGGTCGGGATCCAGCGTGCGGTTTACCATCAGTAATTGACAGAGCCCAGGCGTTTTCGGAGCACAAGTGTGTGTGTTAAGTTCCTCGTCCATGGGGATGACTGCGGACCCCCAATGGCTGTGAGTGACTTGCATTCACTAGAGCATGGTGTGCCATCCTCACCCTGCGTCCCTTCCCTTCTATTCGACTACTACGCATATATGAGTATTGCTCCTCCCAGCACTCCCTGCGCCAGCAGCTCAGCCACTGAGTCAGAGGACTGGCAGGTATGAGCCACTATATTCACTAGAGGGTTCTCTTACATCCTAGTGCAACATAGCACCTGCCAGAAACCTGGGGGTCACCTTCTGTCTCTGGTTTTCATTTCCCTTCCCCTGCGGTCTACCCTGGGTTTCTCCAACCCCTTTGGGTTCCACATAATATATATATGATGTGTGTGTACACAAACATATATGTATACATATGTGTACACACATATACACACATGCATACAGGGTGGGCAAAAGCAGGTTTACCATTGTGAATACGTGAACCACAGAGTTTATTCTTGAATTATCATTTACTAATTATTGCATCATTTTCTGGATAACCCCCTGCAAACCTGCTTTTGCCCCACCCTGTACAGATCGATATGTCACATTTCGCTACCTTTCTGCCACCATCACTTTGCTCTGAGACACCGCCGCTCTGTCGCCCATCATTTGGGTGGCCGCCATGGCCTCCTTCCTTATCTTTCTTGGTTCTGCTCTGGCCCCCCTTCTCTGCCCAGCAGCCATAGGTCTATTTCTGTGACTCAGTTTCCTCATCTCTAAAACAGAGGCATCCTAATGCCCCATTCATCATATTGCTTGAAGAATTAAGTGGCTTGATACACGTGAAATGCTTAGAAGAGGGCCTGGCTTGTCGTAAGTACTCAATAATGTCAGCTGTCATCACAGTCATGCTTACGGCTCCTCTCCCGCTACTTATCTTGAATTTTATTGTCCTAGATGTTGCCCTCCTCTTCTGGGGAAGCCACAAGCAGTACAAGTTAGCGAGACAAAAACCACACACCCAGTAACCAGCAAGCAACATCCCTGCTCTTACGTAGCCACGTCCTTGCTCTGAAGGCAGACACCCGTGGAAAGGCAACTGATGCAAGACCCTCTGTGTTTGGAAATTCCTGTGTCTCTCAGTCTGTGCCTTGATGAGCTTGCTGGTTTCAGGTATGTTCAGCTAAGCATCAAACCTAATTGTGTTCAATGGAAGGAAAACATACAAAGGCTTGTGGGGCCTGTGGGTGTGCGTGAGTGTTCACATGTGTTTGATAAGTCTCACTTTACCCGAGTTACACAACCGTTCTGACTGCAGGACTTCTCAGGACCTTTCATAAGCTCCCATGCATGGGAAATCTCCACGAGGGAGACACAGTGTGTAGGGTTCCCGCCTGTGGTAGCTGTGAAGCATTTGTGTTCTTGGAACATATATTGAACATCTACTAATGACTCATCAAACTAGATTTCTGCAAGGCAGAGCAGGGAACCTCTGTTGTCGATCAGACCAACTGCCTACAAATGAACACGGACAGGAGATGCTTCACAAGTCCACTGCCAGGTTCAATTCCCTAACACCTAACAGCTCCGCCGAAGTCTTCACAGTGAGCAGGCCGAATTGCTCCAGGCCCCCCAAGTGCTCTGGCACCAGATGGGCCTGGCTTCATCGGTACGACAGAACCCATGCTTGTTTCCAGGAGGGACTCTGGTCACAGACTCTGTGGCACTCAAATGACACCTCTTGGACTCAAGGAAGAAAGATGTGACCGATGGCCACAGACACCTGTTTCAATGTTTTCTTTCTTCCTAAATCATGCAGGCTCCTTCTGGGTAAAAATAACATCTAATTACTTCAATCTGCGTTTCAGACATATCTCTTAAATGGAAGTGTTAAGCAAGACATTCTCCTAAGACATTCCAAATACAATGCTCCAGCAACATTTCCAAGGCCTAAGTCACCACTCCTAGGATGATCTAAAAAAATAAAATGTTCACCTTCATTTTTCTCTTTCATACCAGAGAGAATCTATGGGGTTTTGCTTCACAGAGGGAGGACAACCGAATAACTCCAAGACTAATTAACCCCCAGGAATATTCCTATTGTTTTAGAGACCTCTTTAATGCCCATGTAATTTAATGAAAAACACAAACTCCATTAGCCAAATTACATTCGACTCTTAAGGCCAGGCTCAGAAGAAAACCAATGGAATTTTCCCTTCCACGTTTCAGTGAGAATTTTCATGTTGATTGCAAAGGTCTGTGCCTTCACGTTTTGTGGGGTCTGTGTCTGCACATCCTTGGCAGACACAACGATACGGAGATGCCTGTGGAGGTTCCAACACAGCTCTACGCATCATCGGGTAAGATGGCTTCGTGCCAGATTGGAAAATGTAACCCCCACCCCGAAAAAGGAGCATTGCTAATTGACAGGTAAAGGGAATCCTAATTCAAGAATTAACTAATTGCTTCTCTTTCCAATTAGCTGATCTTTCTTCATTGACTGGAATCCGACTAAGTTTCCACTCAATCATGCGTTGGTGGCAGACGATATTCTAAGTGGCCTAATTCATTGCCGAGAGACCTTTGATACGAGTCCTGCATAAACTGCCTCGAGTTCCCAAGAAAAGCCCCTAGACCTTGAGAAATCCGGACCAATGTGACAGGAAATGATTCTTTCTCAGTTTTCCAAACACACACAAATGAATACATGGGGGACGTGGGTTGGGTTGGACCCTGCAGCCACGCACAAAAACATTACGAGCTCCAACCCCAAGTAGGAACGCTCAACCCTCACTTCTTCCACTGTGGTTTTCTGGTGTTTCCAGGACCAACATTCCTGGAGTTTATCTGATTTTCCTCCACGTGTTCCGGAAGTTTGTTAGCACTGACCTATGACTCAGAGCCCTGCTCATTCTCTCCGTAGGCCAGCGCCCCGGGCTAAGAGAAGGGCCTCAGGAGGGTGGGAGGGACTCCGAAAGCCCTAGTTCTGGGCCAGTGGGTGGATGGAAAAGACTCCTTGCTCCCGTCGGAGCATCTCTTCTTCTTGGGCTTGGTTCCTCTCCGTCTTGCTTTCCCTGCCCCGGTGCCTGTGTGGATGTCTTGTTCCTTTGCTAAGGCTCTGCTCCACAGTCCATCCATCACTCTGAGTTCAGTCCTCTACTTACAACACCTGGGTGGTCCCATCTAGATGCCAGAAGCGGTGGGGTGAGCCCTGGTCCCAGAAGCAGGTTCCAGGGTTTAGGGTCACCAACCAGCTTTGTGCTGTTCAGTGAGTTCGTAGGTGAAATCCAATGTGTGTTAACAAACTGGGAAGCGGGAAAGTTTGGGGAGAAAGTGTACCAATGTCTGCAACTTCTATTGAAGCATGAGGAACAAAATCAGGTGGGCTGGTGGATGATTAGGTGTGGAGGGATGGACAGGTCTGTGACAAAGCCATTGCAGCCTTTAAGTGACGGACAGGTATGCAAATAATCGCTGGGCCATTCTTCTAGCATCTGTGTGCTTGACAATGCTCATGATGAAATGTTGAGGACATGAAATTGAATCACCCAACCAGTTACATTAAAAATAAGTAAACAGAGACATACCTATATTCATACTTGACAGAATAGAGAAATCATCTGGTGTATTCACTAGCCTGCGAAAGACTCTAGCATGCATTCCAGTCCCCTCCGGAATGAAGGTCACGCTCCTCACCAAGCCCTGCACGGGCAGAGGTCATGCTATGCTGTCTGCATGGCTGCTCATACCTCCTGTCTCTCGGTGTGTCCATTAGCAGCCCCACAGAGTGTCACACCTGCATTGTCTGGCTTGTGTGGGTCCTTCACCTGGGGGGCCTGCTCTCACCCATGCCCCCTTCCCCTGGCCAATTTTCACCCCTCCCTGACAGACCAGCCCTGCCCTTGGGCTTTGCACTTGGCAGTTTGAATAACAAAACTTCACTCAACTATGTCATTTACCTCAGGGCATCATTTCCCCCAGGTGCCATCTTTGTCAGTTAGCTAGTTCTTCTAGCTTTCGGTCACCAGGAACTATAATAAATAGGTGTATTCTGTGCTTGATCAATTCATCGACAATGACAGTAAGCAGGCAAGACCACTGAGGGAGCCCTGTGGTCCAGATTCACAGCCACCCTCCTGGCTGTCTCCAATTCTTCAGTCACTGCTTCTGCGTTATCGTTATGCACCTGCCAGGAGGCCCAGGGACCAATTTGGACAAGCAGCGTCTTTACCCATCTTCCCTAAGAACACATTCTGAAGCACGTGCCACATAGCTCATTAAAGTCAAGATGGACAGCCGGCCATCTTCCTTGATCCAGAAAGAACAAACGCGGCCACCGGAGCAGAACATAGAAAGCCCCTCTGGTCCCTGCTGGTCACTGCTTCCTGTCTGCAGGCCCTGATGCCCCTCACACGAGGGACACCTTCCATTTCATGTGTCTCTCCACCCTCCTCAGCTCTGCGCTCTATCTTGTGGAAGCAGCTCTCTCATTTCCTGGTGTCAGGTCAGGTTTGGGCAATGGAAGGTGCTGGCTGGGGACAAATGAGGTCAGGTGTTTGTTCCCTGGCTTCCTCCCTGCCAGGGGGCTGGGCTTCTGTTCCTTTCCCTGAGCTGCCACTTCTGTGAGCTGGTGGTCTCTGTTCGGCTCTGTCCCTCCGGGGCCATCCTGGAGGTTGTAACAGCTTCCTGCCCTTGCTGGTCCCCAAGTGCCTCAGCACCCCTTGTCAGCTCCCCTGTCTGCGGTCGCACCTTTTCAATGCTCCTCTGTGAAACTCTCAAGTTACCCAACTTGGGTGTCCCCCACCCCTGCAGCCTGCTGAGAGTCTGACCAGTATTCTGGCCATTTTAGCCCCAGCCTGGGATTACTCTCTCAGCACTGAATATATCCTAAGACCATCCTGAAGGTGCGTGTGTTTTGCTGAAGTGAGGGGGTGGTCCACCGGGAGGTGAAGGCCCGCAGGAGCTCCAAAGCAAGGCTCACGCAGAGAGTTCAGGGGCCTCTGTCTCTCTCGATGATTCAGAACCCAGGTGTGAGGACCCCAGACATCCAAGCATACTGCACATGTGTTCATTCGACAGATATTTCTACACTGTCTTCATGTTTGGCAGTGTGCACATGAACAAATGGGCTCCTGGGTAGGGACCCAATGTGGCCGGTGTCCTAGAAGAATTCACAGCCTGGTGGGGAAGTTACGGATTTCAAAATGTGGCCATAAGGCGACATGCTGTGCTCCGAAACAGACATAAGCAAAGTGCGTTGGGAGCATAGCAATGGGAGTCCCTCGCTCACTAGGGAGTGGTTGGAATGGAATGGGAAGCCTAATGATTACAGGGCATCTGACCTGGGTTTTCAGAGTTAAATAGGAGTTTTGCAAGGAGGAGTATGATTTTCCCAGCCCCAGCCATGGGTGCAGGGGTGAATACCAGGTGTAATTCAGGCCACTGAAGAAGTAAATCCTAAGACTTGGGCAGGAGAGACCCACAGAGAGTATCCTTTCTCTTGGATTTTATGGGATGAATGTGTGAGGACTAGAACTCTTAGACCTATTCTCCCCCCATTCAAGGAGATCTAAGACTTGTGAGGGGTTGTTGGGAGGTGTCTGATGAGCAGAGTCAGACTGTGCCTTTGTTTTTGCTGCTGGATCATGCCTTATTTGAAACCCATGCGTATCCTGACTTCTCAGTTACATGAGTCAATATGGCTTCTTTCCTGGTTACTGCTATTTACTGTCAAAATATTCTAAACTGAGAACAGGCAGGCTGGACCTCTCCGGGAATATGGAGGGGAGACAGAGCAAACATCAGTCTGGGCACGAAGAACAGCAAGCTGACAGAGGATGTGTGAGATCAAAATGCATGAGTAGTAAAAGGAGAGATGAGAGTTTTGATGAAATTAGAACCACAAATACAAGAAAGGATAACCAGGAGAAAAACATACACCCAGACCCAGGCCAAGTTCTGAACGGCCCTCTGTCCCCCATGTGGCGAGTAGACCTTTCCTCCCTAGGTAATAGGGAGCCATAGAAGGTTTTGCACAGGAGAATTCTGTGAACGCTGTTGCATTTCGGCACAAACAGGCACCTGGACTGGACATGGGTGGAGCCTGGCAGAGGGTTTGGCAGACTTCTTCCTCTTGTGCTCCACTCCCTTCACTGAGCCACATAAGAAAAAGGCTATTAAAAATGTACCTTATCGATTGTCCTTGGCCTATAAAACTTGCTCCAAGAAGAAGCATTCCCCCAGCCAGGCCCTTGCCTGCTGGCATGCCAACCTGCCTCTTTTCTCAGGAAGAGGCTGGGGGGACACTTGGGTATGACAAATAAGGGCGCCTTCTCGTTTGCGAGGTCAGGAGAGGGGGGAGGCCCCTAGGAGCGCGTTTCCTGACATTTCTTCCCCCGTCCAGCAGCCTGCAGTGTTTCCTGCTCTAAATATTTAACGTGATGCCTTTGCTGTCCTCTGGAGCTGATGTGGAGGAGGGGGAGGCCATGGAGACTGAGAGACACACACTCAGACAAATCCAACCAAACAGCCTTAATCCCACCCCCCTCACAGCACCGGGGAGCCCATGTGATTTACAGCTCTGCTGGCAGAAAGGGGAGAAAGCTCTCCCTTCTCTAAGAAGGGCTTCAAGTGAAAGAAGCAGCTTTGCTTGGGGGTTCCCTTTGAAACCAGAAACCCCCCTCCCTGTGCCCTGCTGGCTTCTGAGCAAGCCAGGAAGACTGCTACACAGGCACCTTTAACCTCCCTCCCCTCCCCAAGAGAGGGCTCTGGAAGTTCTTAGTGGGTGCACCTCATGGGGAGAAAGGAGACCCTTGCTGCACCCAGGGAGGGGAGACAGTTTTGTATCTGCTTTGGGGGAGTCTGGGGTGTGTGTGTGTATATGAATGTGTTTATACATGTATGCACATGCACGTGCGTGCATTCATAGATGTGTGGGTGTGCACGTGTGTGGGCATGCACGTTTGAACCTGAAGGTCAAATAGACATTTTGAAGCACCTAGCACTGTGCCGGGACCTGTGGGTTATCACCAACCTCCCTTCTCAGGCACATTTTCTGGAGACAAAGGAGGGAAACTAAAGCCACTTTTTAGTATGAGAAGTAAGTCGAGGGCTATGACGGGGTCTGAGCTGAGTAGGGGGACCTGTCCAGGACAGATGGGCGTAGGGAAGCTGATCTGTTGTTCTGAGAGGAGGGCAATGGGTGCCAAGAGAGGGCAGTCTTGAGAAATAAGGAGTTGTTAGCAGAAGTGGTGCTCTAACTACTTAGCAGCGCAGGCGCGGGACTGGGCTCAGCTGTCAGCAATCGGCCCCGTGGCACCTGTGCGCACCAGCTACGGCCAGCCTCGTGTGCTGGGATGGGATCGGTTTCCTAATGGGGCAAGAGTAGTGTTTGACTCACATGAATATCTAGAATACTGTCCTATCTGCATGATTGTTAAAAAAAATATGAACTACTAGAGAAGATAACTTGCTAACACAGAAAAAGTCCCCAGAGTGATTCCACAGGAAAGGAAAAGGCTCCACAGCCTCTCACCAGGGTTTGGGGGTCAAATGAGCTTGGAGAGAGCCTCAGAGTCAGCAAAGATCGACTTTATTTTTTCTAAACCACAGGACTTGTCAGAGCCCACAATGGGCCTTGCAAATATGTCCAAGAAAGTGGGCTTTTAGGGCCTGTGCCATTGCTGGAGCTTATTTGCATATAGAACTCTCTTCCTGAGGAGCAGCTTCTGGAAGTAATGGTACTGGATTTCTGGAAAGGGGTTGAGCTTTCTCAGGAGCTGGAGAGCTCACCGTCAGTGGGAGTGATACACCGAGAGCAGGTGGGCTTCCTGGGGCTTTCCCACAAGAGTTCTGCATCGGGGGCTGGATGCTGGATTAGGCGAGTTCAGACGCCATTCCCACCCTGGGATTCTCAGACGTAACAGGACACATGGGAAAGCCAGACCTTATGAGCTTCTGACCATTGCCTTGTTATCCCGCAAAAGGAGTTCATTTTCCTTCTCAACACGCATCGGTTTTCTCTCTCAGATACCCCTCCTTGTTATCAATATTATTATTGGCCGTAGTTAATATTTATAAAGTGCTCACCACATGCCGGGCACCGTGCCAAGGGTACACATAATTTATCTCACTTAATCCTTTCAACAAAGTGACAAAGTAAGCTATTATTATCTTCAGTTTACACCTGAGGCTCAGAGAGGCCATGTAACTTGATGAATGTTACACGGTTGGTAACTGAAGGAGAGCGGAGAAACCAATCCCCATCCGACTCTAGAGTCCAAGGTTGGCCTCCAAATGGCTGCCCTGGAATCAGCATTGGCATCTGGAATCAGGAAAACAAATTGACTGACACCTGTGACTCTCCGTTGACTTGTTGGAATGCCTTCGCTTCTCGGGGCCTCAGTGTTCTTCATAACACTGGGTCGTAAGTGTGGCTGGCCGAACACACCGTGCTCTTTGGTTGTATTGCAAGGGACACGGGGGGCTAGAGTAAGCAATACACTTGTGAATCTATTTACTCATTTGTTACTTATCCGTGTACGAATTTGACACGGCCCCTGAGTACTTAATATTGTTAGTATTTATAGCTGTCTCTGAGTCCAGGCCAATCTCTGGCTCCGCACACACACATAAAAAAACCTCATTGTGTGACAAGTCACTTCTCAGTGCCTCAGTTTCCCTAGCTGTACAACAAGGGGCCACATTTACATGCCTTCCAACTCTGACCCACTCTAAAGCAACATTTCCCAAAGTGGGTGCCGTGGATCACCCACATCCACAGAATCAATCACCAGAAATGTTTACTAAATAACTATTTTAGAGCCTCACTCCCTTTTAATGTCTGGGGTATGGTTTTGCATTTTTAACAAGCTCTCTGGCCAATTAGCATGCTCATCATTTGAAAGAAAGGCCCCAAATTAGTAGTTCAGGGGCCACATTTTCCATAGCAGCTTCCTCAAACAATGATTCCTTTGCTCTGCAGAAGGAGGGTGGCATGGCTCTAACAAGATGAGAAAAGTTAATAATCCAAATCCCTTTTGGAGATTTGCCACCTGCATTAGGCATATTAAAGGCTCTAAGAAAAAAATTAATGAAGGATTTGTATTTGATGATGGAGAATTTGCATACCCTCCACCCCTACCTAGGAAGCACACTAGATAATTGGTGTTCTGCAGAACCCATTTTGGCGGGGAAAAAAGTCTAGGTGATTGATATAAAATGCATTCAGGGGGCTCAGCATTAGAGCTCAAGAACTAGCAACGAAAAATAAATGGATTCTAGCTTGAAAGGTATGCTGGGGAGTTAATGGGAACACACACACCTCTGCTGGAAGTTCTCCGAGGGTGCACTTAGGAACTCCCCAAAATAGCACACTTAATCCTTTACTCCTGACTCAGGCAAGGGGAAGGTGCTGGCTGGGGTGATTCAGCTCTTCTCTGCCTGTTGAAACTGTTGACTTTGCCATATAACCTCTTTGATGGTGCTGAAGTCAGGGCTTTGCTCATCTCCCAGGCACCCAAGTTGAAAGTGCTCAGATTAGCTCCGTGACTCACGAGTTTACCCTGCCACTTACGTGTGTTATTCCAGACCGGAGCCCAGGCTGGCTCCACCATGTGCGAAATTCCTCAGCGCTCCCCAGCCCCAGCCGGCAGGGCCCGGAAAAATAACCTTCTCAGACCGGCCCTGAGGCCTGAGAGCAGTTCCAGCCTGGACACTGGCTGTTCTGAGTCACAGTGATGCAATGCCAGCTTGCCATCCTCCCTTCGGCCCTCCTTCTCCGTCCCAGCAGTCCAGGTCCAGAGCTCAGAGTCCATCGGGGACCTGAGTCAACCCCGAGTTCCTAAGCCCCGAGTTCCTAAGCCCTACAAGGTGCTGGGCATCTCACACAAAGCAGGAGATAGAAACACAGGCTCCGACTGTTACAGAATGTCTCAGGTGTTTCCCAAGGATGGATACAGATGACGAATGATTGGAGAACGGACTCAGAATGGCTGAGTTTATCCTTGTTTCAGAGGGAAGGTTATTGTGCGGGACAGTGGCGTCGGGTTCAAAGTTGGAGACTAGACATTCTCAACTGTCCTTTCCAGGTTGTTATCCATTTATTCAAGCTGGAATTCCAAGTGTCCCTGTTTTGTTCATCACTGTAGTCCAAGTGCCTAGTTAGTGCCTGGCACAGAGTAGGTGCTCAACAAATAAACCTTGAAGGAATGTGACTACCATTTTGGTGGCGTGAAGACGACTGTGAATTGTTGGACACATCCCTTTCAGCGGTGATGTCTCCACTCCCTCTCCTGGGCGTGTTAGTTGGACTTTACATACGGTGGCTCAGAGAGCTCCAAGAAACCCCGAAAAAATCTAGGGGTTTTTCCCAGGGTTCTCCCGTCCTAGTCTTAGAAGTCCTAGGATGCTCTTCCATCACATTCTATTGGCCATCAGGGCCTTTCTTGGGGGGAAATGGTCCCCTTCTCACAAGGATGCTTACGGAGTGAGGCCCATTCCCCAAGGATGTGATTTTGCCCTCAATGGGAGGAGAAGCAAAGGATCTGTTTGCATCTTTAATCCACCACTCCGACCTTCCAGGCTTGTTCAGAGGATTAACTACGATTTGCACAAAGGGCCTTGGGTGTTGGCGCACATTAGGAAAGCCATCCTTCCCCTGGGCGGCTTTAGCTATTTGGCGAGCGAAGGCTGGGCTGGGACTTAGCCCTCCTGTGTGGTCGGAGCCAGAAGGTTTGGAGAAGGACACAGGCCACCCAGCTGTGCACAGTGGCCCCGCCGGCCACGGGGAAGAACCAGTGTGGGTCAGCCATCCTAAAGGGCAGCAGAGACCATCACCGCCATGGGCGTTGGCTATTTAGGCCAACCTGGTATCTCTCCCTTTTCCTTCTGGCCTCAGCACCCTGGCTTCCTCTTTTGGGGACCGTCCCCACCCACTCCTGTTATGGCCAGTCTCCGTGGGGCTGGGCATCAGCTCCTGCCTGCCTTTTACCAGCATTCCACGTGATCCAAGCTGAGCTGATCAGATCTTTTCTCCTTGGAACCTAAATCTTCCACAGAGTTACTTAGGCACAGACCAAATATTATTGGTGTTTATTTGCTCCCAAAGCTGTTCTTGGAGGGACTGTCTCTTCTGACATCTGGGTCTTCTAATTTGTGAAGATACCTGGTCCTCTTTCAGTAAAACCATTTTTGCATATGTTAGCCAGATTAGCTTTCTGTTGCCTGCTCTCAAATAACCTGGCGAAGATACCCGTCCTCGGGCCTTTGCCCTGATGGCTGAGGTGTCCTTTCCCCCGTGCTCCCAAGCCTGGGTCACCTGCCCCTTTCTGTCACCTCCGAGCCCTGCAGTTGGGAAAATATCATCTCTAACACTGGGTTGGTATTTTCTCTTCTGCATCAAATCCTCATCAGTTGGCTCAGTGTAAAAACGCATGCATGGCCTTGAGAGTCGGTCACTTCCAACCAGTTCTAAATTCAAGCTATGCGACCTTGGTCAAGTCCACGAACCATCCAAGTCTCCACTGATTCATCTCCAAAGTGAGAACCCTAGCTGACTTGCAGGTAAGAGGCCAGTAGTCACTGGCTCCCTTCCATCTCTCAGGAAGGTCTCCTGTTCTCGCAGCCCCGGGCTGGGCCCTGGGAGGGATACAGAGGTAGGTCACACATAAACCCTACCTGCCTGGGGTTTTTCATCCAAGGAGACAGATGAAGACTCTCAACCAGATCAGCCATGTACAGGCTCGGCACAGAAACCAGGGATGGGGCTCCTTTACCGGTGCCTAGTTGCTCTGGTCACTGTCTCCTCCCGTGGGAAAGTCCTGTGGCATGTCCGCCTGAGCTCCCCAGGGGGCTGAGCCCAAGGAGCCCAAGACACTCCGTCACCTTGCCCCCTTTCCTGCCTCGAGGTCCTGCTCCCTCACCTCCCTTTTCTGTGGGCATCTCCGCAGTCACGCACCTGCATCCAAACCCCTGCCCCCAGGTCTGCTTAGAGGAGCGGCCAAAAGACAGGGAACGGAGGGGAGGTTTCAGGGCAGGAACCAGAAATAAAGATTCGCATTTGATGATGATCAGATCAGAGGCTCTGAAAGGTCAGCCCCGGGGTGGCTGGTGTGGAAGATGGATTAAAGGGAAGTGGGATGTGGGGTGAGTGAGGGGACCTGCCAGCTGGCTATGGGCAGTGTCTTAAGAGAAGAATAACACAGGCCAGAGCCAGGCAGTGGGAATGGGTCAAGCGAAGGGCATTAACGGTGTCAAAGTGTCAATGCCCAAAACAAAATCCTACAAAACACATTTCTCTGGTCCCGATCAGAGCTGCTCATCTCTCTCAGCTCCCTGGAGGCGCAGTAAATCTCAGACCTACGACGACAGTGCCTCACCAAGCCCCGACTCTGGAGGCGGAGGGAGAGGTAATCCCTTTAAAAGAGTGTTTAGAAGCAGTGGGTGGAGTAGAAGGTGCTTTTTACAAGGCTCAGAGAAATTAAATTGCAGGCACACACGCACATTCATACACCCTCAGCTAGGCCACGGTGCGGTGGACGGGGCTGCCTGGGGAGGAACGCAGCAATTACTATTTACTCCAAAGATCCGGAGTGATTTGTGGGCTGGGGACGGGGAGAGGTTATTTACGGTGTGAGGCAGGAGAAACTTCCAGCTCCCGACTCTCCCCAGTATGCCGAGGACCAGCCCCAGGAGTGTGTTGTCTCCTTACATTGAAATTGCTTCCACCAAACAGAGTATTTAAAGAAAGCGAAATTCATGAACACAAGAAAAAAGAAAAAATAAAGATAGATAGATAGACAGGTAGACAGACAGACAGATAGATAGAAAAGGGTGAGGGGAGGGGAAGCAGTCTGCTGATTTTGTGCTGTGCTTTGAAGTTCCAGCACTGGGGGCAGCCATAAATTTTCTGAAGTGAGCGCCGGGAATAGTAGATGCAGCTCTTAACCACGGGCTTTTCAGCTCACGTGGCATCCATTAGCACCCAGGAAGCTCCCTCCTGCCCCCACCAACTTCCTTCAAGACACCCCATATTTCCAGATCAAAATATTCATTGCCTTACTTGGCCAGTGGCCCAGAAATATTTTTGATGAAGCCACGGCCCACTTCTCGTTTGTTCCCTCGTTTACACGGCCTCGGAGGCCACACATGTCCAGGGACATTTTGAGGGACACACTGGGTGGGATGAAGCTCTGCGGTGTGACTCAGGGCTGGAACTCAATCTCTCTGAGTCTCGATGGCCTCACCTGGGCAGCAGGCAGTGCCTGTCAGCAGCCAGAAGTTGTGGGGATGGAGCGAGGCAGCTGGAAGGTGGGGAGGGGCAGCCGGGCACTGAGTGTCCGATCCGTGCGGGACCCTCTGACCCAGACAAAGCAAGTTCAGAATAGCCCGCTCTTACCCCTGCCTACTTGCTTGTCCAGACATTGCCTCTGCATCCTAAAGCAACCTTCTCTGTGAATCAGAAGTGCCTGGGGTCCTTTTGAAATGCCAGTGCTCAGGCCCTGCCCCCACGGATTCTGGAGAAGGGCCCAGATGCTGGAATTGCTCAGAGCACCCCAGGGGATTCAGTTGTGCAGCCAGGGCAGAAAGCAGCTTCTTTCAGAAGCCATCTCACCTGGAGGTCACAAAACCTGGCTGTCTGTTCACCTGGGGACAGCTTCCTTCTTCCCACCCTCCGTGCACAGACCCGGAATCACTAGAGAAAACACCTTTGAACCTGCATTTTGAGGTGTTTTTTTTTTTTGAGTCATTCTAATTGCGATTGAGATGTCCCTTCTGCTGGGAAAGTTTCCCTGATGTTCCAAGCCCAGGGCTGGGGAGCCTTCTCCTCTGCTCCCACGTTCCCCCTGCAGGGTCCCTGATCATGTTTCTCCCTTTCCTCTGTGTACTAACCCATTGTTTGTACATTTCTGCTGGGCTGCAGTGCTCAGCATCATTTCCGTGGCTTCTTGCTGAGTGCCTGACACATAACAAAGCCCCAGTAAGTTTACTGGGGATGAATCAGTGGTTAGGACACCTTGATCTCCCCATTCCTGCTTCCCGCATTGCACCCCATCAAGACCCAGCTACTCCCAGTCTCTTCCCATGCTTTTGGCAAATGCAGTACCCTCTGTCTGAAGTTATTTGGAAGTGATGCTCCTAGGGTTGGCTAACAATGCTCATCTCCGGGTGACAGACACAGGAAGGAGAATAACTGGCAGAGGAAGCCTCAGGTTTCCTGCAGCTCATACATGCCATGGGAGCAACTGTATCTGTGATTGAACAGCTGTCCTGTCCCCTCCAACTCCAAGACTAATAATTATGCAGTGTGCTCTGAGGGAAGGAGCGTGGGCTTGGGAGTTGGAGAGCCTTGAGTTTAAGTCCTGTTCCTTCTGCACTGTGTGATCTTGGGAAAATCATTTAACCTCTCTGAGCTTTAGTCTCAATTTCTTCGACATGGAAGTGACAATGTTCAAACCACAGGGCTGCTGTTAGGACTGACTGAGGTAATAGGAAATGTCTCATAGGTTCATACTCTTTGTTAGGTGTCATGCTAACTAACCCCTTGAAGCTGAAAGTTCAGTAAGGAAGGTGTTAGAATGCTCTCCATTTTACAGGAGCAGCTGAAAGGTGAGAAAGTTTGAGTCACTTGCCTGATGTCATCAGCCACTTATTAGTGGAACCAACACCACATGGCATCTCAAGTATTTGCAAAGTACTGAGCCCAGACACCTGGGACATAGTAAGTGCTCAATAAACTCTCATTCCCCTCCCTCCATGGCTCCTTCACTCAGAACTAACACCCTACTCCCTTGGGGTTGGGGGGCTGTGGGTTCTTGGGGAAAATCAAATATCTCAGGTGCTGATAACAAAGAACATCGGAGTTCCTCTTCCCAGGAGGAAGAGTTTCTCCTCCGCATCAGCACTTACCCCGAGCATCATTGCTTTGCACTTGAATCCCTAAGCACAGCCAAGAGAGACCCAGAAGAGTTTTGCTGGTCAGGCTGGGACCAGCTAATGGAGAAGGGGTGGATGCTTCCCCTCCCTCACTGCCTGGGTCGATCCGCATTGATCCCAGTTCGGCTGAGCGAGGGCCGTCTTTCAAAGTTTATTCTGGTGTCAATTTTTATAGTTCCCCCACAGATCAATACCTTGCAAAAACATTAAGGCAAACTTTGTGAAAGCCAATCGTTCAATATGAGTTTTATGAATGGCTCCCGGTCCCGGCTCTAAGCATCTGGAAGTAAGTGGTACCTTTAATCAGATGAGTGATAGGAGCCAGTCAATACGGCTGCTTTCTCAGCGCTTGGAGGAAAAAGGGCGC
Source organism: Anoura caudifer (assembly GCA_004027475.1). Classification (NCBI taxonomy): domain Eukaryota; kingdom Metazoa; phylum Chordata; class Mammalia; order Chiroptera; family Phyllostomidae; genus Anoura; species Anoura caudifer. The sequence goes on along the minus strand of PVKU01001188.1, from coordinate 49,728 downwards.
TGCTTCTGACTCCGTTTATCAAATGCGTTTTTGTTTTCCTCAGTTGGACAGCCTGGCCTGGGGTCATGGTGAAGAGCTCAGACCTGATGATGAATAAACCAATTTTTAAATATGGAACAAGGAAAGAACATGCATCTCACAGCAAAAGGAAACCCAAATTGTCAATAAATGTAAGTAAGCAGCCTGTCCTTACTAATAATCATGCAAGTGTCAATTACAACCGAAAGCAGAGATTTTTGTTTTCCATACTTGTCTGCTTGGCAGACGTGGGAAAACTAGTGTGGCTGAGCAGCAGTCTCAGATTCTGCTGCTGGAGACTCAGTTGGTTTCAGCTTCGTTCGAAGAGCAATTGCGAAATATCAGAAAAAGCCCAAGTGTGCACATGGTATGACTCAGCAATCATGCTTCTCTGTACATGGTGACATCATGTATGAGGTCTGTCCAGAAACAGTCCAGCCATTATTAACATAATGAGAATGTGTGACATTGATGTAACCTGGCAGCCAAGGAGAGTGGACTGAAATGCGCATGTGTGAACAGTGACGACTCCACCGTACTAGTCAGTGGGGGCGGTAGACACTGCTGAGTGAGCCTGTGTACTCTGTGGCCATTGTGTTCAAAAATGACCAAGTAGAGCAACAAATCTACATCAGATTTTGCATTAAGCTTGAACATTCCTCCACAGAAACTATTTGGATGATTCAGAAGGCTTCCAGGGATGGTGCAATGCAAATAAAAGCGTGGCACAAACACTTGCAAGGTGGTCAAGAATCTGTTGAAAGTGACCCATGTTCAGGAAGGCCTGCAGCAAGCAAGCACACCTGAGAAGGTTGAACAGGCTGTGATCAACGAAGATCAGCGACGGACGGTGTGAGAACCAGAAGCTGACCTGGGGATTCTAAACCCTACTGTGTCTGAGATTGTGATGCAGGATGTTGGCATGAAACGTGTGGTGGCAAAATTCGTCCCGCAGCTTCTGCTACCAGAGCGGAAGGAGCATCGTGCTGCAGTTGCTACTGACTTGATTCAAACTGCTATCAATGATGCTGGAGGAACTGTGTGCCTATTTTGAAAGGGGCTGAGGTGCCATTGTCCTTCGTACAATGTTTCTTATATCTTCGTCAATAAATATCTCTATTTTTCATAGCGGGCAGTTGGATACTTTCCGGACAGACCTCGTGTAAGAGGTTCTAAAACATATGACTCGATGCCAATATAGTGTTAATGGATAAAGAGGAGATAAAAATGTGGGTAAGTGATTGTAAAAATTGGGATGGTGTTTGTGTCCTGTCTTGGAGGGAGAGAAATGGGAGAAGAAAGAGCTACACGGAGAGCTATTACTATGTTAGCAACACTGTGATGAAGCAAAGTTTCCTGAGGCCACCACCAGACCCTCAGCGCCCAGCAAGAGCCTAGAATGTAGGAGGTGCTTAATAAGTATTTATTGAATGAGGGGATGCTGAACTTAAAAACTCTGGGCGTTGGATACATGGGACCCTTACGTTTTTCTCTATGATTTTATTTGCTTACAATGTTTCATTGGGGAAGAGGAGGAGAGAAGGCGGAGGGGAGGGAGAGAGCCAACCAGGCCTGGTTTCCAATCCAGGCTCTGCTAATTAACACGATCTTTTGCTGAGTCTGTGTTTCCCTAGTGTGTTAGGAGCATAGTAGCCTTTTGGAGGGGTGGCAGGACGAACCGTGGTGAAGCAAACTGAGAGTAATGACGTCGTGGATCTTTACTCAGCATTGTGCGTGCACAAGCTGCTCATCCACGATCTGAAATGCTGATGCATTGCAGAACCGCCTTCGCCTGTTTTAAAAGCCCCTGAGTGGGTCCTACTGCCAGCTGATTCCTCCAGACTCTGGGGCAGGTGGGGAGGCAGCAGTGTCTCCCATAACCCCTCCAGGTGAGCCTGATGCCCACTGAGGGCTGGGCCCCACCCTCTGGGCTGTTGCACCCTGCAGGTTGTTGCACCCTGCATGGGGGGGCCATGCATCGTTTTGTTCATCCCTGGGTGCCTGGTACCTGGCCCACAGCAAGTGACGGAGTGAAGATTTATCAGATAAAAGAGAGAGAATGAAAACACAGCTGACCCTCGTGGGTCTCCTGTGAACAGAGTGTTTCTACCTCCCTCCAGCAGACAAAGGCATGGAGAGGCAGTGGCCTGTCCCCGCCAGCCATGTGGGGGGCAGGAGAGGAGTTCGGACTTGAAGCAGGATCTGGGTCTCGACCCACCACACCGGAATCCCTGTTGGTTCCCTCTCTGCCCGCTTTTCTGAGCTGAGGACCGGCCCAGAAGAGCTAGATGAGGCAGGCTCCGCTCTCGCGGCCTTCGTGGTCTCGTGGGTGAGGGAAGGCGCCCTCTCGGAATGTAGGGGAGAAACCCAAGACTCTCCGCCCCTTCCCTCACTCTGTCCTCAGCACATTTTCTATTTTGAGCCCCTGTGATGTGCCAAAGTCATTGGAGGACACAGGGTCCCCGTCTCTGAGGGGGACCTGCAGGAAAATGGGCAGTTCTGATCCAGCACTCGCCCTGGCTGTGGTCTGAAAACCTTTGTTAGGCACCTTCTGCCAAGATCTAGAAAGTGCTAGCTTCCCAACTTGCAGAGTGGGTGTCTGAACCTGGGAGAAAATCCTAGGAACAATAGAGAAGCACTTTCTAAAGAAATGCCAAACCATCCCCTCGGGTGTCCACCGAGGAGAGAGCCACAGGAGCGAGAGTGGACATCGACAACTCTGGTTCAGAGACTTGGACTCAGAATTGGAGACAGTTTCTGAAATTCTTAACTTGTTTATTTTGCTTTGATTTCCCTTTTTAAGTATGTACCAGTGTGACATGTGATGAAAATACAGGTCTAAATAAGTCTAAAAGAGCTCTTTCAATGAGTATAAAATAAAAATGCTAAGTGATTAAGGAAGTGTGTATCAAAGTTGAATGATAACGTTGCTTCTTCTTTCCTTGTGAGATATGGAAAATGGCACATCCAAGTGGCATCTTAGGCTTCGTGAAATACTCTTGTTAGCAATCTCCTGAAGGGTGCTGGTTGGCCAGCCAACTTGATTGACAGGGTTGATTGACATCTCGTCACCAACCTAGGCTTAGTCATTGTAGTATCAAAACACGAGTCAAATTTGCTGTTATTGAACACCTACAAGTACTGGGTACTGGGCAGCTCTGGTGTGGGGGAAACAAACGCAACTAAGAGATATTGTCTCTTCTCTGGGGCTCAAAGTCTCCAGAAGGCTCTACAACAGGGTGACACAGCTGGCTTTTAAAGCTCAGGCGTAAGTAGTGTGAGTGTGAAGACAGAGAGGGAGAGAGGTCTTCTGACTAGGGGACAGCACACACCCTGAGAGGAGGTGTGATTTTGTCTGCAAACAAATGAAACACTTCTGCATCTCCCCAGGGGCTGCCGAAGAGATGGCAGCCACCTCCAGAACCCAGCTGTGTTTTTATGTGTGTGTGCACGTCTGTGTATGTATGCGGAGAACATGTGTGCAAGTTTGTGTGACTGTGAATGCGGGTGATTGCATAAAGGAGCGGGAACATCTGTCTGGGTGAGTAGGTGGGTGGATGAGCTGTGTTTCGGTGCGGAGCTCCATCACCTGCGGACGCGGGGTTGGGTACGAGGCTGTGTCTGCCACGTGGGTAAGCTGCTCGGGGCGGGAATGTGTAGAACACAAATGCTCACATAGGTGTAGTTTGTAGGGGTGTGTATGTGTCTGCCCGTCCACCCTGGATTTCACTGGAGTCCCAGCCCCTGAGAGCAGCAGCGTGTCCTCCTCTCTGCTGGCTGTGTCTGCGCTCTTGGGAAGGCGCTTGGTGGGGGACAGATGCCCACAGACTTCGTGCGTACACACGCGAGAGAGAGAAGTAAATCAGACGAGTGCCACGCAAAGGGTTAAAATGAGATGATATAAGTGTTGATGAGGATTCAGGGCCATGGAGACGGTCGTGTATTGCAGGTAGGAATGTAAAAGGGTGCAGCCACTCTGGAAAACGGGTGATTTCTTGCAATGGTATATTTCCCCTCCAACCCAGCAGCCCCACCCAAGGCTTCACCCAAGAGAAATAAAAACACATGTCCCTGCAAAGGCCTGGGCATGGATGCTCACAGCGGCTTTAGTCATGTGGTCCCCAAACTAGAAGCATCTGCATGTCCATCAACTAACTGGTGAATGGCTAAGGGGGTTTATAAATTTATAGCATAAATACTGCTCCTCAAGAGCATGGGACAGACACATGACCTAGCCCTGACCCTTATAGTGTGGACGCATCTCTAAAACATCAGGCTGAAAGTCAAGCACAAAAGATGAGGCACTGCAGGCTTCCATTTATGTGAAATGCTATGGAAAGCAAACTCTGTTGGCAGAGAACAGGTTGGTAGTTGCTGGAGCTGGGAGTGGGGAGACAGGAGGAAATCCCTAAAGGACAGGGAACTGCTTGGCGTTTCTACCGTGGTGATTTCTATTAGGTGATGGTGAGCCAGGACCAAAATTCATCTGGCAGCGCCCTTAACATCGGTGGATTTTATTGTATGTAAATTAGACCTTTATAAACTAAAAAGGAGGGAGCCAGGAGCCTGGTGGGACGCAGAGTGCCTGGGGCTGTTTTGGGTGGGGTGGTCTGGGAAGGCCTCCATTTGATGCCAGTTCCAAGAACCGGGGACATGCTGGCTCCTCCCTCACCGGGTGCCTAATGAGGCTTCCTGAGTCTAGAATGTCCCTGGGCTGCGCTTATCTTCCTCCTGGGCTTTTCTTTCTTAAATAAGATGCACTATTTCCTGGATTCCTCACCCAAGGGTCACTGGCTCAGGTCCTCTGGCCTGGGCGTCTTCCAGTCCGGCCCTCCCTCATTGCTATTTCAGTGCCCATGGAGATCAATGGTGCATCACCGAGGGGAAGTGGAGTGTAAATCATCGCGGCTTCGCTGTGACCCCAGAAATCAATGTTCACACATTAGGGTTATTATCTCATTAGGAGGGCTTTGACGGGTGGCCGGCAAGGGCTGGGACGCCACACCTGAAGGCCCCTCCTCTTCTTCCTTCAGTGACGGAGCAGCGGAGGGGCAGGTGCCTGGGGTGGGAATGGTCTCAGAGGGGCTCTCCTCGCCACTTCAGTAGAAGGTGGTCCACAGGGACACCCCATCCTCAATCTCCTGTCATAAGCCCCATGACTTTATCTGAGTCTTTAATTGCTAGGACTTGATTCTGATCGCAAGGGTGTCTGTCTTTCTAGAGCTGGGCTGATGCTCATTCATCACTTGGTTCCCTCCACAGTCATTTATTGAGCGCCAATTGTGTACAAACACAAATGGGGGGCAAAGCCCACCAGCCTCTAAAGACCTTTGACCTGGTAACTCCTTCTCATCCTTCATGCAAAGGAATGAGCGTGTGACCTTGGCTGAAAGGATGCTGCTCACAGCTTTGTTTGTAATGGACAAAAATGGCCCACTATTTGCCAGTGGGCGATAGGCCAAACGGTCGCTCCATGGTTTGTCCGTGCGGAGCACCCCTGGGTGGCCACTACCCAGGAGCTTGTGCAGCAGGTGCCGCAGTCTGAGGACAGGGCGAAGTCTGTGACGGAGAGGAAAGGAAGAGAGAGTATAGAACCGTGCGCAGTTTATGCCTCTGCTTTGGTGAATTTTACACTTCAAAAATTTATAATCTCACTCTGGTAAATGTGCTTTCCAGTGTTCATCACTTGTCATACCAGTTTATATAATCTCTTCATTATACAGTCACTCACTAGAATTAGTACACGTGCGCGCACACACACACGTGCCTGTAGGTGTGCCTGTATCTGCTGGCTGTGGGGGGTGCGGTGGTGGCCGATGCCAACACCGTTCTTGCTGTCATGGAGCTTACATTTCAGGATGTCTATTTAAATAGAAAAAATCCGCAGCACACTGGCAGGGGCCGTGTCTGGTGGTAGGCTCCTGCATCACTGTCTGTGTGAGTTACGTAGCATTGTCCACGTCCATGTATTAGATACGATCATACTAGTTTAGGTTATGTTATATGGTACAGACAACCAGATATGTATTTATATGTGTGTCTCTGGTTTCTAGCTTTTCTTACCTACACATGCCTATGCGTTGGTTCTCCGAGCTTTCTGACTTTAAATACAATGAAGAAATGTTACCGAGTGAATTGAACGTTGAAGTTCATGGCTTCCGGAATGTGATGAAAACACACACACAAATATAATGCATGGACACAAATCACGGAATCGTGCTCGTCTCCAAGAAAATGCAGAGGCCGTGTGCATGACATGCCCATGTGAACACGCAGCCTCGTGCCTCGGCTCAGGCAGGCCTTCAGCTGTTCACATGGATGCGCAGACACAAACCTGCATGCCAGTCTGTGCATGCAGACAAACACAGCCGGTCTGCAGGCCTTTGGCCCCCCGTGTGCCTCTGGCAGGGCTGGACTGCCTCTTGCCACCACCTGCCACTTGTCTCTTGGTGGGAAGAGGCTGGGGATGTGGTGGGAATTCGGGGTCTGTTTTCCCAGACACCCAGCTCTGTGTCTGCAGCCCACGTGGCCCTTGGAGCCCATGGCAGCAGCCCGGCTTCGGTGGGGAGGCTGTGGGCTGCCCAGCTGCAGCCCGGGCACCTGACCTCCAGTCTGCACACATCGGCGTTGCTGGGCCCCAGGGCAGCCACACAGAATCTCTCCTGCCCTCGGAGTCGGCGGAGAGGCCCAGGGGAACAAGTTTGCTGAGATTTCTAGAGCTTCCTATTTGCCGACACAAGCCAGTTCCCACAAATCCCAAAATAGAGTCCCTGGCAGAGATGTGAACTCTGAAATGCAGAGACAGCTGCAAAGAAAAACAGTGGAAAGTGACCGGCAGGAGAGCTGTCTGCTTTCGCCTCAAGTCTCCGAAGGATCCCTCAAGCGGGCAAGGGCATGCAGGGGTCACCGTTCTCAGAGCCACCCCCAGCCTCCTGAGAGACGGAAAGTTACGCCTCGTTGAGATGTAGAAAGTTGCTCAGAGAGCTCCCGGGAAAGGCAGGAGGCCTTTTCCTTTGAGAAAAAAACACACATTTGCAGTTTCTCTGCCCTCCCTGGAAGTTCTTTTCTGAGTCTAACTGGAAGCCCCCCATTACAGCTGTATTTCATCTTCTCCCCTCTGTCCTTTTGGCTTCCCCCTTTTCTGACTTAAGTTCACTCTCATATTCCAGCCAAACAAGTCAAAATAGTCTTTGAGTATATATTTTTGCTAAACATCTGCTCTGGGCAAAGCACTGTGGGGGGGGCCAGGATAGCTAGATGTGGACCCAGCCTCCAAGATGACAACTATAAAAATACTGGGTTATCGGACAACAAGAGAAAGGAAGCAAAAGAGAAACAGAATATCTAATGGGGTTTTTTTGAGTGCCAGGCTCTGATCTTTTAATTTGCAAACATTATCTCCATCTCAATAACAACTTCATAACCTAGTCACTGCTGTCCTCTTCATTCTGCATATGAGGAAACTGAGGTACAAAAAGTAAAAGGAACTTGCCCAATGTCAAATGGCCAGAAAGGAGAGAAGCCAGGCTCACACTCCTAGGAAAGGTCCTGAGTCACTTTCTAGTCCCCCTGGCTTGGAGACATGGCTTGTGCCCTGAGCCTCCGTTTCCTCATCTGTAAAATGGGAATCATGCCCTGATTCAGGAGAGGATCAAATCATGTATTTATAGAGTGTTTCATAGGGTCTCCTGACACACAGGGACTATTTGTAGTACCAGAAGTGGGAATGATTGTATCAGTTTGTTATTGCCGTGTAACAAACCATCCCAAGACTGAACCATTTGTTATCACAAGTCCTGGAGTCAGCCGGGTATCTCTGCTGGTCTAGACTGGGTGTGCTGTGTGGTTTTTCTGGTCTCGACTGGGGCTCCCCCAGATGTCTCACAGTGGGCCTGCTGTTGGCTGCTCTGGGTGGCTGTGGCTACAGTAACTAGCTCAGCTCCTTAGTGAGGAGACAGGACCTGTCTTGTCCTCCAGCAGGTTAGCCAGGCCTGTTCTGGTGGCAGTCACAGGGCTTTAGAGAGTGCCTTCAGGGAAGCCACCCCCAGTCTCCAACAGATGGAAAGTTATGCAGAAAGACCAGGAAGAAACACCTGAGTGATGTTTTTTCAGGCCTCTGCTCACTCATACCAAGTGTGCTACCATCCTGTTGGCTGGAGCAAGTCACGTGGCTGAGCCCAGAGTTCAAGGAGAGGACAAAGTGGCAGACAAAGAGCATGGCTGCAGGGAGGCCAGTGGTGCAGCCATGTCATAATGGTGAACACCTACGGGCACTCTGCGTCTGCTGCCCCACGTAGCCCTTGGGCCTATGCAGTGGGCCACTGTCCCCGCTCTGACTGGCAGGGGTCGTGGTCAAGGTCATTATCAATATGTCCCTGAGGTGCTCCAAAACCATGAGGGGACAGAGCCAAAGGAGGCTTCTTGCAAGAAAAATAATTTCACCTGGGGTCTGAAGGCCAAGCATGATGTAGAATGTAAGTCGGCAGCAGTTGGGAAAGAGAAGTGTGCCAGCTGGAAAGAGCACCTTGCATGAGACTAGGAAGGTGGGGAGTTCCACGTTGACAGCAGTGGGAGAGCCGAGCCCCGGGGAGGCAGAGGGCCCGAAAGCAGGAGCACTGACCCCAGGAGATGGCATGAAGGTTGCCATGGGGAGGCAGATGGGAACAAAAGAGTGAGAGAGAGGAGACAGAGACCTGAGAAAAGTCAGCAGATGTGAGGATCGGAGGTCTGCGGAGACCAGATCCAAGGAAGAGAAGGCACGAGGGAAGCACAGAATCATCTTTGAAAATGCTTAGCAGTGAACAGAGCGCTGTCAGTGTGCCCATTTTACAGGTGCGGAAGCTGAGGCTCAGAGGACTTGGGAACAAGCCCAAAGTCCCCCACTGAGTGCAGTGGTCGAGCTGCAGCTGAACCATCACACCCTCCAAATCTACTCAAAGGATTGCTTTTCTTTTGAAGGGAGGGGCTTGGAAACACAACGTCATGGAGCTCAGATGGGAAAGGGGACAGGAAGGTACAGACAGGAGGGGGCGGGGTGAAGGAAACCGCAAGTGATGACGCCACCATTGTGTCCTGCCAAGGCTGACACATCAATAGGCTCTCTCTTGGGGCCCTGCTCCCTGGAGAGGTTTATTGAGAAACCTGCTGTGGAAAGCCCCCTTTCCCAGGGCTCAGCGGCCCCCTCCTGCAGCTCCTGGGGCAGTGTGGACACCCAGGAGCCTCAATCCAAGCAGCTGAGATGGAGGGGGGCCCCTCCTTTCTCTGCCCTCTCCTCCTGTCCCCAGTTGCCCCAAGACACAAGTGCCCCTGTGTGCCACCTCCCCGGTCAGGGCTCAGAAACCTTGTATCTCTCTGTTCACAGCTGGGGCATGTTCTTGCTGCAGTTCTCATCCTTGAAAAGGGACAGACCTCTAGGTGGAGGGGAGGGAGGGCCTGCAGCAGGCTTGGCCACCCAGCCTCAGACGGCTCTGCGGGATTCCTTCCTCTCTGCTTTGCACTGTGTGTCACAGCGACAGAGACCAGCCCAGGCCTGGTGTGTCTGGAGACTGTCTGCCCCAGCCTTGCCCAGAACACCCCAGGGCAGTCCTCCAACGCCAGAGGCAGAGATCACAAGCAGCCAGCGACCGGGTGGCCACCAGCAGGGCAGCTAAGAGTAATAATAACAGATTATATTGTTTACTGCACTTCGAAACTGGGTTCTTTACAAACAGTACCTGTTTAATCCTCACTTCATCCCAGTGCGGGCTTTCTCACAGGTTCCTTTTTATAGATAAGAAAACCAAGGCTCAGAGAGGTCCAGATAGTTGACCCTCATCACATAGCTTTAAGGGGTGGAGCCAAGTTCTACCCCTTAAAGCTATGCCAGTTCTGATTGGTTCCAAAGTCTGATTGTTGCTCGTTGCTTCAAAGCCTCTCCTGGTCGGTGGCTCTGAACACTATTTTCCCTTCTTGTTCCAATACCAAGGGCCATCTGAGCCATGAGCAATGACTATGTGCAGCCATTAAAAGGACACCAAGGCCACCTTGCCCTGCCTCTTACTGACCTTTGTGTGGGTGGGTCAATATAATGAATGCAAATACATGCAAATGACATGCTGAATTGCCTGTAGACTGATATCTCTCACATTTTAGATATTTAAATGCCACCTGTCAATTCATAAAACCTGCATTGTTACCACTATTTATTTTCTTTGAACTCGATTGACTTTTCTGAATTTAAATAAGTTCACCCAAAAAGAGGAAAATTGAAGTCAGTACCATAAATAGAAAACTATTACCACTTACCATAAATAGACATGAAACCTAGAAATAAGCACAATAAAAACTGTACAATGGTTCTAAATCTTAACTGGGGTAGCACGACCTTCCTAAAGCTCTGAGTGGGAGGGCTCCTCTCTCTCTCTCTCTCTCATTTAATTAAAAAAAAAAGAATAATATAATCCTTTAAACAACAGATTACATTACAGGCCTGTAGGTAATTCGAGGTCTCGGGGGAAAGACTACGTCCCTTTCCGGGGGCTCTGGGAAGAACAGTTTCATTGCTTGTCCAGTTGCTGGCAAAATCCAGTTCCGTGTGGCTGTCGTCTACATTTCTTGGCTTGCTGTCCACTGGAGGCCACTCTTCCCTCCGGGAGGCCTCTCTCTGGTCCTTGCACAGGTCCTACTTTTTAGGACCAGACACAGGTCATCGATCCTGGTCATGAGGCCATCTTGCTGGTTCTCCGAAGCCAAGGCCATTCTCAGACATTAGGGACTGGGGGGATTAGATAGGCGTGGTCGGATGGTTCGCACAGTCTCCCCATCGCAGGGGTTTAGCCTTCATCGCACTGCAGTCTCCTTTGCCAGGTGAGGTAGTGTATTCACAGGCATGCATATCTCGGGGGCTGTTGCTGTGCCTGCCACAGGACACTAGCACCACACAGAGACCCTCTTCCTGGTGGAATTGCAGTAGGAGGGAAGGAGGAAAGGAGGGAAGGAGGAAAGAAAGAAGGAAGGAAGGGGAAAGAGAGGAAGGAGGGAGGGAGGGAAGGAAGAAAAGGAAAGGAAAGATGGAGGGAAGGAAAGAAGGAAGAAAGACAGGAAGTCATGCTATATAATTTAACGGTCTGTGTATGGGCAACTGAAAAGAATTCCCTGAACAATCTCTTGCTTAGTCACGAGTCTGGCCTTGCCATCGTCTCCGCTGACAAGCTTTGGAAGTCCTCCACAGGAGTCCATTGTTCCCTCACCCTCGCTGCCTGGTCTGGGTCTGTCCATGTGAACCCCCATCTGAAACAGGAAGGCAGCAATGAAATGTCCCAGACTCCCTAAAAAGTTTTCACTCGAAGATGCACCTCTTTTAAGCCACCTAGAGATGCCCCCAAAGCTTTCCTTGGCTCAGAGTTGGCTCCTTCTGGGTTCACTTCCTGCCTGACACCAAAGGCACCCCATTCCATACCATGCACCCCGCCCTGAGCTGTTTCCCTACTCCGAGACATGTGAAGGCATTAACCTAGCCTGGGGCCTGGGGAGACTAGCCCTGTGTGTGTGGAAGGCATGGGTGGCTGGCTTCTTTCTCTAACAGGCCTGGTCTCTCGCCCTTTGCTAATTACTTTGATCCTTTGCACTTTGTAAAAAAGCCCCACAACACCAATTGGTCCCCTCTGGCCTTAACCTTGCAACCCAGTTGGCCCTTGTAAAAAAGTGGGGGTGGATTAGATGCCAGAGAGAGGCTGGGAAGGAGCGTGCCCAGGCGCACACGCTCCCTGGGTCTGCGCTGGCCCTTTAATGATCTCCTCTCAGGACCCTCACAAAAAAGGACACATAAAACCCTTTTTACAAGACGGCCGGGCTGCGTGCAAGATCAACTCCATCAAGCACCGGTTCATTTGTGAGCTCCTCGGCCTGTTCGCAGACTTCCCTGCCAGATAGGGCCTTCTGCTCTGTCTTGCTCCCGTTTCTCACAGCCCCCTGGATGCCCCCTTTCCCACTCCCAGCCCTGCCCTGCCCTTGGCAAACCCTTGCTCTCACCTGCTGTCACTCCTCTGCTCCATTCTGAGCAGCTACAGACCCAGCCGAGTGAATCTGCCACCTGGGGAGACAGAGTGTGGTTTGTGGGACTTCTGAAGCTGGAAGTTTAAAAAAAAAAAAAAAAAAGCCAGTTGAATGAGATGAGAATTGGGAAGAGAGCCCTGTGGGTAGTGTATGTATGTAGGGAGCAGGGTTTTTCTCCTGGAAAGAAAGCACAGATATGGCCCACACCCCACGCTTGCGTCTTTAAGCATCATTCTCCATCCTGGTCTGATGGACACACACCCATTTGTGTCAGAATCATCATCTGTTGTGGGTAACCAAGTCCTAGAAGTTGAAGACCATTTATTTTTTGAAAACACCAAATTCAAGGCACTCCTGATTGTAGAATATATTCACTCATGAATATATTCTTTTGGTACATGACAAGCTTGGGTGAGCTTTTGGTACATGACAAGCTACTCCCAAATTTAGCAATTAACAGAATCACTGTTTGGCTCACAATTCTTCCCGCCAGCTTTTGAGCAGGCCAGCAGCGCTGCGCAGTTCTTAGGATCTCGGCTGGACTGGTGGATGTGCTTGCCGCAGCGGTGGGGTGAGCTGGGTGCGGGCTGGTTGAGGGGAGCCTCCGCAGGGACGTACCGTCAGACTGCCAATGGTTCTTCTTCCTCCAGCAGATGCGCTCCAGCTCACGGGCATGGTGGTGGTGGCATTCTCAGGGAAATGGAAGTCGGAGAGGCCTCTCGAAGCCTGGGTACAGACTGCCACCCAGTTCTGTCCTGTTCTTATTGGCCAAAAAACCCCACCAGGCCAGTGATCCAAGGAGGAGGAAATGCTGTCTAGGGCTGCAGGAGAGATGCCGCAGCCCTATGACAAAGAGCATGCACACTGGGCCAGGGAAAGCCTGTGGGCATTTTGCAATTGATTGCAGTTTACTTCCCACTGCTCCCCAGGAGTAGATCATAGGGGCTCCGGGAAATGAGGGAGTCTGTTGTCCAAGAACTGGTGAGAAGCTGGGCCCTACGCAGTCAATAAGCTTTAACGTAGGACCCCTCAGCACCCACATTCACCCAGAGGCCTGGTGAGCCTCCGGGTGGCAGACAGCAGGCCGTCCAGGTAACTTCCCAATTCACCAGTGCACGGCCCTTGTGGGGAAAACCTCTCCCAGAGTTCCTGGCCTGTCTGATGGCTTTGGGGAAATGCTCCTGTGATAACTAACACCTGCGGATTTGCATCAGCTACTGCTGCTGTGGGAGAGGAGATAAAGGGGAAGCTCCGCGGGACATTCTCTCCCACCTGGCCCCCACCCAGAGGGCAGCTGCGGTCACTGAGACACACCTCCAGTAGGAGAGATGCTCTAGTTGTAGGAATTCGCTCGCAGAGTGTTTTTGCCGGGAGAAGAGCTGAGAACAGTGACGTTTATCAACTTGGTGATAAATGAAACAGTCACCAACATTCCTCCCACCCAGAGGCCAGTGCCCCGGAGTGATGGTCTGGGATGTTTCCCTCCGGTTATTTTCCCATCTACATTTATTTTCTTTATGTGGTTGAGCTCGCCCAAGTTTCTGCCAGTTTTTTTTTTTTTTTTAACTTAACATTAAACCAGAAGCGGTTTTTTTTTTTTTAAGACCAGTTCAGTGGTAGCTGTGTTCAGCCATATGGATGTAATATTTTGCCTAATAACAGCCCCTCCCCTAAGCTGGATATTTATCATTTGGAATCAGAGCTTCTAGATCCTAAGAGAGTTGAGTTTGTTTGGTTTGGTTGTTTTGTGCGGGAGCAGAAAGGTCACGGGGTAATTGATGGCACCAGACTCTTTCCCTTCGTGTGCGTCCGCCTCGTGCAGCACGGTGAGCAAGACTGGAACGCGCATGATCCAGCCAGTTCGCATTTCCGCTGCTGGGGTCCCAGCTGGCGGCGGGAAGAGGACGATCCCTCCCATGTTTGCAGATAGATTGCGCTTGTGGTCTCGCCAAACTCCATGCAGGGTTCAGGTTTGGCTCGGTCTGAGGTCTCACTCACAGCTGTTAAATCCTCTCCAAACCACAGGCCAAATGACTGCGTTTGGGGACTCTGAATCATTTATCTCTCTCCTCTTTCTTACCTACCTCGACTCCAGAAATCATAGAAGAAAACCTATTATTAGTAAATGGGGTTTCTGGTTTTCCAGAGTTGAGAGAGCTCAGGAGAAGGAGTGGGGGAAGAACCCAAAACCATAGCTGGTGCGGAATTTAGCTTGCATGTAGTTACTTTTTTTCCCTCTTGGACTGGAGGGGACTTTTCCACGCTTCCTGGAGAGCTTTCACCAGTCTGATCTGAGGAAGTGAGAGGTCAGTACACAGCGTCTGAACCTGCTGAATTCTCTCAGACTTGTATCATGGAAAATCAGGTCCTGGAAGTCTCCCCGATTTCTCCATGTTCTTCGATGCCTTCAGGGCACAAGACTCTGAACCTCAGTTTCTTCATCTGTGAAATGGGGAGGTGTCATAAGAAAACAAAGTAAGTTAGCAGGGCAATATGCTCTATAGTCTCACAGAAACCGTTTCACTTCTCACAACCCTGTAAAATAAGTGCTATGGTGACTCCCACGGCCGATGAGGAAACTTCAGTCAGCAAAGTTGCGAAAAGCACTGCGTATATTTCTGGCACCCGGTGGGCCTCAGGACAGCAGATGGTCTCCAAGGTCCTGAGCCATGCCACTCATCGTGGGGGTTGGCCTTGCTCGTCTGACTGCCCGGCTTCCTCCGTGGTCAGGAAGCTCTGGGAGGGCTGGGTTGTGTCCAGGCCACCACTCCCCGTGCCCCTAGATTCTCGTCCCGTTCTTGGCCCAGAGTGGGGGCCCCGTAAACATTTATTGAATGAAGTGAATGAGTGAATGAATTCCAAGCTAGTAGTAAGGCCTTTGCAGGAAAGGAGCTCATAGAAAAAAGGGGGAGGGACTCGTGCATGAGGACATGGACCCTCCCCTGCCATTGGATCTGGGCAGCAAAAACAAATACTCTTCCCCAAATTTGCTTAAACAGGGCCTCCTCTCACCCTCTCTGTTCTTGTTCTGGAAAGGAAAGAGACTAGATGCAAACCCCCAAAACAAGAAACTTGTGGAACAAGCTGGATCAGATAGATCTAAGTTAGCAGAAGGAGCCCAGACTCATAACAATATTTGCAAAACTAAAGAGATAGTTACAAGAGCAAGCGGAAGCATTCGCAGACATTGCAGAAAACAGATGTTGAGAAGCATTATTTACTGGAAGCATGAATTCTGGACACCAGAGGCAACAGGCACAGAGAGTTGATTGGTAGGTCACACACAATGGCAGCACGTGGGGGAAGGCCAGAGTTTCAAAGTGGGAAACACCAGCCTAAGTCGGTGGCAGACCAGGATGCATATTCAATTCAACAAATACTTAGTGTCAACTATGTATATGACAACTGATGGGAGACAGGCTGAGCTCATGACAGGGACCTACAGTCTCCTCTGCTCTTGGGAGCCTCTATCAGAGAGGCAAATCTGGAGGAAGCTGGAACTCAAAGAAGGCTACAGAAAATCTAGGCAACAATCTAGCCACCAGGTTCAAAGCGAAAGTATAGGGATAGATCTGAGGGCAATCGGTTATTCATTCAACAAACACTGAGCTTGTCTGAGCCATACTGTGACAGGGGCAAGTTTGTCCTTCTGGCTTTTCTACCTTCTCTTTCAGTACATTTGTATCCCCTCCTGGCTGCTCTGCCTGTCACCCACATCTTAATTCTTTCTTGCCCTCTCCCCTCATACTACATATTCCACAATTTAAAAGTTGAGTCTCGGCTACCTGTCAGTGGAAGCAGAAATGGAGAAACTAACACACACAATGGTGCCAGTGACCAAATATAGCTTCGTGACTTTTGCACAATTAGTAATGAAGAGTAAACCAGCATTTGCCTTCGATCCCTTCTGTACTTCTTGCAGGGAAGAAACAGGTCTCTAATTGCAGAATTTCCCGAACAGAGGTTTTGCTGTGGGAAGACACAGGAAATGCAACCTTGTTTAGCTACGGATTTCTTGTAAGGTATTTGCTTCAGAGTCAACAGTTCCAGCCAGCCATTTATTAAGCTCCTAATACATGCCAGGTGCTTGAACGGGGGCCATTTTGCTTTCTCCTTGCAGCAACCTCAGAATTGGGTCTTGTAAAGCAAGGAGGGGCTTACGGAATGGGGAGAGGCACTCGGTGTGAAGGTTGCAGCTCTTGCAATAGGACTGGAATCACTGGAAAGAAAGGCTGTGGGGTGAGGGGTGGGGGAACTGGGGCAGGAGAGGAAGAACCAGACGATGACATATAGAATTACAGTGGCTGACATGTGTGAATCGCTGAACTGGGGGCCAAGCCTTGACATAACAGCGTCTCTGCAAATTCTCCCAGCAGATGTTGGGATGGAGGTACATTTGTCCCCATCGTGTTTTCTGGACAGTTGAAGAAATGACCTCTGAGACACACATAAGCAACCTCATCAAAGCTGCCTGGGCGCTGAGCGGCACAACCGGAGCCAGCATCGCCTCCCAGAACCTCCTCCCAGAACTCCCAGGACAGCCCACGGGAGCCTCGGGCACTGGGGATCACCCAGATGGTGTGGAAAAGGCAAAAGGCATCCTCAGGTCAGACGTCTGGCGTGAGAACAAGTCCTGGAGGATGGTTAGAACGATGTCTCATCTAAAGGTAAAATCTGAGTCATCAGCGTTGTGAACTCATGAAGAATCACTCTGGGATTCCCTCCCCTCGATCTTCCCACGCGCTTCACCGATGGTGAGTTGTGGGGGGCCAGAGGAAGGGGAAGGCCAGCACCGAAGCCACCCAGAGGATCTGAATGAGACCCTGGCCCCATTGGTTACCTGCTGCTTCCTGCATCAAAAAACCCAGTGTTTGGGAGTGTTTGTTGGCTCACTGGTTTCCATCCATGAAATTCAGATAGGCCGGGAAGATGGCGGTGGGACACCCAGGCCCAGTCTAAAGAGCTTCCACCTGTATTGCGCTCCACAACTCAGAAACTAGCTTTGCAGAGAAGTCTTCGGGCAGCTCCACTCCAGGCTGAAGCTCACCAGCCTGGCAACTCCATGTTGAAACGCTGTTCGACATTCCGAGCTTAGTTTCTTTCCAACCGTCAGTGTACACCAGCTAGTGTCTTTCAATGCCTTTAATTCCTAACGGTGACATCACCCTCTTTCTCAAAGCAGAATCAGGCACTCAGCTGGAAAGTGGCTCTGAGGAAAAACCTCAGTGGATTTGGGTAATAGTCAAGCTGCTCCCTCCGCCCCCAAGTCGAAGGCCGACTAATAGGCAGGGTGGATAATCTGGTATTGCCGGAGATTCCAATCTCTTGACCAGATGAAAAGACCAGGCTGGGCTCCATTTCCCTGGCTCAGTAGTCAGTAACAATGCGTCTCATCTCTCAGGAGCCACGAGGGCCCCAGGCCTTGGACAGGCTCCAGGGTGCTGTGTCCTCCCTCACGAGGTCCCAGATGGTATCGCAGAATCACAGTGCCACGTCAGAGGCCCTTTGAAACCCAACTGCCCTCTTCTCCTCCATTCGGGATCCCCTTCCGTGCAGGGCAGTGAAGAGCAATATGATAGAGTCACTTGCTCAGTTAACAAATATTTATGGAGTTCCTGCTGGTCTCCAGGTCTGTGATGGCCAAGGGCAATGAGGTAGGGACAAGCCTGACCCTGGACCTGCCACCTGGAGCTCAGCCGCTGGTGGAAGGGACAGACATCACCCCAACCATTGCCAATAACAAAGTACAGCACAGTCAGCATCACCGGGCAGCAAAGGGAGGTGTAGGGGCGAGGGGGCCTTGGCTGGGGTGCAGGTGAGGGAGGCTCTAAGGAAAGCCTTCCTGACAGCGAGGTCAAGGAGGAGAGGGATCCAGGGGACTGCGGTGTGGCAAAGGCTTTCAAGGTCAAGGGGAAGGTCCCAAGGCAGAAGGAGGCATAATACGTGAGGAGCCAGAGAAGGAGCTGCAAGGTTGGAGGAGAGAGGCTCGCAGACCAGGCCAGAGGACAAATCACAGCCCTCCCGAACTGGAATCCAGGGCTCTGGGCTCCTACATGTAACACGATGGATGACAGGAGGAAAAATGCAAACAGAACTAAAACGTGGACCAAGTCCGGGGGTGGGGAGTAGAGTTTGCTGTGAAGTTCTCCCCACATCCCTTTCGAGGACAGAAGGTATTGATGGGCACACAGCATTTAGAGGGAGTGTGGGGACTCGGGCGGCTGAACATGCCCCACACACTTTTATCGGGGGACTGCCCCTCCCTGTCTGAGCAGCGGAGGCTGGCAGGGAAGACCTGCTGGACTGGCCCCCAGCACAGAGCAACAGAGACCGCACGCCGGAAGAACCGCGGCCTCTTGGCCACTGTTTCTGATCTCCTTGGAACCCAACTGGATGAACAGGCTAACACACTGGGATCAGCACTCCCAAATGTGCGACACAGCCAGGACTGGGGTCGGCAAGGGGGGCACAGTCCTTATTCCAGTGCAGCATTTCAGCTCTCAGAATGAATGCATAGAATCCGTGCTGAAGAAAACTTCACAAGTGTAAATGAAGACAGGATCTAGCTCTCCATTTCTACCACTCAGCCTCACCTGACTCACCCTAATCTCGGCCCTGGTTCTAATAAAACTTTATTTAGAAAATCAGGGGCAGGCCTACAGGACATAGTTTGTCCGTTTGATTTTGTTGAAGTAGTGCATCCAACTGTGCTTTAACTTGGTTCCTGAGGTTTATTAGTGGCCCTGAAATTTTCACTCTTCTAGCTGTAGTCCCAGCCCTGCTGTGTGAGTTTAGGAAAACAACTTCAGTCTCTGAGCTGAGGCGTCTTCCCTTGTAGTAAGCGTAGTAGTGGTAGCCCCAGGGCTGCTGTGAGGATTGAGCACACACAGTGTATCTCCACAGCTCACTAGCACTGGAGATGTGGCGATTGCCCTTCTGACTGGAGTGAACCTCGTGACGGGGCTGATGTTGCTTTTGTAGGAGTTTCTCCAACTAGAACTCATTCTGGGCCTTCAGGTGACACTTCAGAGGACGCAGCATCTTCTAAGAAGGTGGCAACTTTCTCCCTTATGAACAAAGCCTCACTTTGGCAACTTAGGCACCTGGAGCTGCCTGAATCTGCTAAGACCAGAACCAGGTGCCTCGTGAGCTCCCAGAGTTCAACCCCCGCCACCCCCACCCCCCATCACAGGGTGGCCTAGGCTCTTGCTATGAATTTGAACTTGTCCTGCAAAACTGAAGTGTTTCAGGACCCAGGCACGCAGCATTGTAAAAAGGGGCAATTAAACCTATAAAACCAGGGTTTACAGGGGAATTTATAGTGTCAGAGGCTTTTTATAGCTTTTTTAGATTAGTTTAAATAGAGGAAAAAAGAACAAGGGAAAGAAAAAGAGAGGACTTGAAACTTGAGGAGACTTAAAAGTCCAGAAAGAAGCTTTTAGGAAGCACAGAGGGGTCATAATCAGAGGCACATTTTTCCGTCCTGCTGTCTCTTGCAAATTAGAGCAAAAAAAAAAAAAAAAAAAAAAAAGTCAAGAATTGCTGTCTCCCACCATTTCTTCCCCCCCCCCCAACCTTGGCTGTCTGAGAAGACCTGCAGGGGCCGGGGAAAGTCCCGAGGACAGCCTGGAAAAGAACGCACACTCTCGAGGACAGCAGGGGTGCCCAGGGCCACAGAGGGCTTAGGCTGGGGGCCACGGGACTTGCTGTGTGGGCCAGAGCTGAGCCGTAGCGGCAGAAGTTTTTCATGGGAGACTGGGATGTGTCCTCATCGCCCACAGGGTGACTTTCAGCCTCAGGGAATGAGCCACATGGAGAAAGCGAGTGTCAGGTGGAGGTCCTTCCCACAGCGGTCTAAGAACCAGTGTCCCCCCAGCCACGCTTTCCTTCCGTCCCTTCCCTCCAGCCACAGTGGCCTCCTGCCTCTTTCTTGAAGGGTCGGTTTCCTTCTTGTGTCCAGACCTGAACTCAGGCTGTTGTCTCCTCCAGGAACACCTTTCCACCATTTTTCAGGTTCCTCAAACTCATCTTGATGGTTCTCTTCTTCGCAAAACAGCTTTCCAAGATACTGCGTGAAACAAGCAGAATCCATAATTGTGGGTATAGTAGGCTCTCACCTGTGGGAAGGAAACACACACACACACACACACACACACACGCACGCACAGGACTGTAGTGCTTGTAAATTTAGCAAATTTTTGAGAAAGGCTATATGGGGAAATTGTAATAACACTTGACTCCAGGAAGAACAAATGGGTGTCTGCACTGCACATAACAAAAGAGACTCGCTTTTCCCCTGTCCCCGATTTTGTAAATTTTAACTTCTGGTCTTCGAGCACAGGTAACCTATTCAAAGCTCAGGAAAAAACAGTGGTGTTTTAAAAATATCTATCCACTCCCTGGCTGGGTTTTCTACCGCAGCTTTGCAAGGTGATGCCATTGGCAGAAGCTGGGTGAAGGGCATGCAAGATTTCTCCGTACTATTTCTTATAACTATATGTGACTCTATGATTAAATCAAAATAGTGAGTTTAATTTAAAAATATTAAACTCACTTCCTCAAGAGAATGCTCTCTTTCTCTCCCCTGCCTTCTAGCTAGTCCTACCCTGAAGGGACCTGCCGTGACCAGCTGTGTGGGTTGGCTAAGCACGCCTCAGCAGTAACTGCTGGTAGGCTGTGCTGGTGGTTACTTATTGCAAATATCGCCTCCAGATATTTATGCTTTTCTGGCCACCTGGACTCCTCCTTCAAAGGCACATGTCAAATATTTAATTGCATCCTTGCAAAAGTTTTCAAATTACACCTCTCCTGATAGACTGTAAACTCCATGAGGGCAGGAACCAAGGCAACGGGCTGACTGCTCTCTCCCCAGGGCGCAGCCCATGCCTGCAACATTAACGGGCCCCAGGAAACACCAAGTTCATGAAAGAACGGTCACCTGGAAGAAACAGTAACTCAGCATTGTCAGCAACAACGATCTGAGCCCAAATAGGGCCCCCCTTTTTTATGCATCTAGCACTTCCAGATAACCTCCTACAGGAGATCTTTGGATTGGCTTGATTTGCTCTGTTTAGTATCCAGCATTCTCATAGGGCTTTTTTTTTTTTCCCACCATTCACTATGGAGAATTCCTATTGGCCACTGTGACAGTTAAGAGTCCGATGCCCACTGAGGTGTCTCCAATCAGCTTTTCCGTAATGGCTTCCCAGGCTGAGTTCTTGTCCCTATTTCCACCCTTTGGTTGCCTAAAATGCCAAGTGTGTGGTATTTGCATTTTTCAATTTTTAGATAGAGGGCTTTCGTTTGCTGGAATCTGTCACAGAGCAGATACGTGAGAGGGAGTAAAGGTCAGGGTTAAGTATAGGCACCTGGATTTGTCCCAGTTCTGCTGCTAAGTATGTGGTCCCCTGCTAGTAACTGAACGTCCTTATGCCTTGGGGACCTTGTCTGTGAAATGGGGCTAATAAGAGCGCCTGCCTGGAACTGCTCTCGTGAACATTCATTGAGTTAGTAGGTGTCCAGGACTTGAACCAATAACTGAAACTCATAGAGCACATAACACATGTTAGCTAAAAGCGCTATTTGGAGCATTTCAAAAAGAGTCCCTATAGCGTGATGCCTGGTCACTTTTCTTTCCAAAGCTGATCTAACTCAGTTTGAAATTTTGGTTCTACCACAAAAGTCGAATTCAGTTCTCTTGGTGAAAGAGCTTAAACTCTGCTATTTCCTGTCCTAATTATAGGCTTGTTTCAGCTGATGTAACCCTTGTTTTCCATTAAATGTACTCAAGAATGTCTGGGTTGATTATGTCTTTGTCTAGGTCCTTAAAAAATTATTGAATATTTATTGAGTTCCAGGAATTCTACTAAATGCTTAAATATGTTATTTTATTTCATCCTATTTAATCATAATCCTGATTCTGGAATAATACTTTTTAAAAATGTATCAAGCACCAGTTGTTGTATGAAGTATCTTAGCTCATTTAACCCTTGGGAGGGCCCTGTAAAGTGGATACCGCTATTATTACGGACAAGACTAAGTTTCAAGAGAGCACGGAGGTCGTAACTAGTATAACTGTGATCTGAACTTAGGTCTGGCTCATGGCAGCCGACTGCCAACCCTGTCGTCTCCACCCTGCCTCCTACATAATAATAACAATGCAAACAATTGTTGTGTGCAAGAGCAATGCATAAACTTCACACCCAAAGTTATCTGTGATTTTCTAGAGAGAGAGGCTTTTACACTATTCAGGCAGATGTGTGTGTGTGTGTGTGTGTGTGTGTGAGAGAGAGAGATGTCTTTTCATGCATGCATGGTATTTCCTTTTTTTCCACACCCCCCCCCAAATCAAATGTTAGACTCAACTGCTGTGAATCACAGATACATCTAAAATTTAGGCAAATTTCTTTAAAGGCTACTCATCTTGCTTTTTGAAAATTAGATTAAACTTTTAAGTAGAGGGTTTAACTACTTTAAAAAACTATATGAAAAGAACACATATTACTCATTTTGGGAAAATTAAATAAAAATTTAAGTAGGGCTTAGCTATTTAAAAATACTGCAGTGAAAAGTGATGTATCCATCATATTTTTGTAAATTAGACAAAATTTTAAGTAGAGGCCTTAGCTATTAAAAACTATATTAAAGGAACATGTATCATTCCTTTTTGGAAAATTAAATGAAAATTTAAGTAGAGGGTTTAGTTATTTAAAACATAGTGAAAAATGTTTCACTTATTTTTGGTAAATTAGATAAACTTTTAAGTAGAGGGTTTAGCTATTTAAAAAATTTTAGTGTATTCTTATGGGAGGAAAATGGATTTTTTTATAATGTAAATAATCATCTTTACGTGGCAGTCCACACCCCTTACATACATCCGAGTTGTCCTTTTGGATTTTCTCATATTAGGTACATCACCTATATATCTCAGGAAATAGGTGAGTTAGGAGGTGGGCTCATTTTCTGTATCCAGACATCCCGGGGCACGCCAGCACAATGGAATAAAGTTTCGAGTATTTACTCTGGTAGTTCAGACCAGCCAAGTAAGTACACAAGCAGGTTTTGCTTCTTTGTGGTTTCTAATAGCCTTCCCTTCATCCTGCACCATTTTTCCTGGGCAGGAAACCCAAAGGGACAGCAGACAGCAATCAAGAAAGAGGATTCCATCACTCTCCCTCTCGTTGGAAGTGGAATAATTCAATCAGTCCCCATATGGATGGCCTCGTCACCCAGCGAACACAGCACTCGGGAGACCAAGCCGATTGAGTGTGCCTTGTTCTCTCTCTCTTCCTCCCTTCTTCCCTGCAAACTAAATTTAACGGAAGAAAAATCAATCCACACCAAAAGGCGGGGGCGGGGGGAGTCCAGCTTATTTGCACAAGTTTTTTTTTGTTTTTTGTTTTTTTGTTTTTTTGGATCAGAAACACAGGACTTCCCAAATCAAGTTAAGTGAGTCCCAGATGTGGACTCATTTCAAATGAAAAACACACCCCATCATCCCGGGCAGAGCTCTGCTGAAGGAAGCCGGTGATTGCGGTGTCTGATGCAAGAGGCTTTCTCTGGGGAGTCTGTCCCAGACAGCGGGGAGAAAGAGCAACGGGGCAGAGGAGGGGCTGGTATGCTTGTCCTCCCCGCTGGGGAGGAGACGGGCGGAATTCAGGTTAATTAGGTTTGGGGGTCACTGGCAAACCATTCAGAAGACTGCGAGGCGCCTGAGCGCTGCAGAAGGATGGCTAGCGTTGAAGCTGTGACATGTTGCGGGCTGGCTTTAGTCACGAGAAAGAACCGAATCCATGTGACATACCCTGGGCATACATGTGCTGCCAGGGACTATATGTAAAATACACATGTATATGTATATACGTCTGTGTGTGTGTGTCCCCACAAGAAATGACAGTGATGCTCACATGGGTGGACATTCTGGAGAATTCTTTTTCTGAGGGAGAACGGTGTTACGGCAGGAAGGACGCCGAGACATGATGTGATGTGCAAATTAATCTATTTCTTTTCAAGGCCAAGGGCTGCGGGAGGGCCTTTTGACAGCTTCTGAGTCAGCCGTGGATTTGCAAAGCCTGGTCAAAACGCCAGCATGTCAGATGGACTTCCTTCTGGTGTGGGGCCAAACAAAGAATGTGGGACCATGTAACCGAAGACATCTCTTGGTGAAAGAGCCTCCTTTTGGTGACTATTATTCGCATTTTCATCAATGTCATGCTGCCTATAGATGAAAACAGCTATTTCACTGTGTTGCTTTTGTCTTCTTGTAATAGCTTCGATTTTACATTTCTTGCCATCTGGTTTATGAAACGGAAATGTGGAAGTACTTTTACTCTCTAGAGCTTCTTATGGGGCTCAGTCGGAGATGCACCCCTTTCCTTTTAACCGAACTGGACTCTAACCCCGATTTCCCCCCCAAACAGGCCGTTTGGATATTTCTGTAAGGCTCTCACCTTTTCGTAAGCAGTCATTTAATCCAGCCTAATCACTTTATGACGAGGCTCTTAGCTGTTGCATCCAGGGCACACGTAGCCGCCTACCTAGCAAAGCATCACAACAGGGCTTATTCAACTCAATTGAGCCGGATGAATTAATGGAGCTTTTCGATAATTCTGTTTCTCAAATTGGCCCCATAATAGCAATAATTGCCAGCACAATTCAACACCAGCACTGTGCTGAGATACAACACATTTTGCCACTTAAGCCTCATCCCAACCCTATGAAGTTACAAGGGGACCCATTTTGCAGAAGAGGAAACTGAGGCTTAGCAAGTGGCTGAGCTGGGATTTAAAGGAACTACTATTTACCAAGTTGCTTGCACTTCACTTGTATCTTGTGGTGTTGGTCAGGGCGCCTGACCTCTAACAAAGCCTAGGCACTTGGGAGGGAGTGCGGACAAACTATCAGGGAAGGTGACAGAGGGCTGTAGAGAACGTGGAGACCAAGTCTATTACTAGGTTGCCTGACTATGGCATTCTGGCTTTGGATGGAGGCATGTGACATCAGACCATGGGTGAGCACAGGCCAGGGGCAGCTAAGGAGATGGACAAAGAACTGGAGTTTTGGTATTTCTAACTAGTTCAAGCCACCGCCCCAAATAGACAACTTTAAAATGTCCTAGGTATGAAGATGTGTATCAGTTTCCTGGAGCTTCCATAGCAAAATACTGCAAACTTGGTAGCTTAAGACAACAGACACTTACTCTCCGGGAGCCTAGAGGCCAGAAGTCCAAAGTCAAAGTGTCAGTGGGCCTGCACTCCCTCCAGAGGCTCCAGGGGAGGACCCTGGCTTGCCTCGTCCAACTCCGGGTGGCGGCTGGCCTTCTTGGCTCATGGCTACAGAACTCTAACCTCTGCCTCCGTCATCACCTGGTCTTCTCTGCATCTTCATCTTCTTTTATCTCTTGTCAGGACACTTGTCCCTTGGGGTTAGGGCCCATCTGGGTAATCCAGGATGATCCCAACTTGAAATCTTTACCTTAATGACACCTGTCAAGACCCTTTTCCCAAATAAAGTCACACTCACAGGTTCTGAGAGTTAGGGTGTGGACCTGTCTTTTTGGAGGTCCACCATTCCAGCCACTCCAAGCTCTATCAGGGGTGTCCAACCTTTTGGCGTCTCTGGGCCACACTGGAAGAAGGGTTGTCTTGGGCCACATATCAAATACATTGTGATGTGTAATCACAAAAATAGTCTCATAATGTTGTGAGTAAATATACGATTTTGTGTTGGGCCACATTCGTAGCCATCCTGAGCCACGTACAGCCTGCGGGCCGCGGGTAGGACAACCCGTGTATAAATCAAATATTAAGTAAATGGAATCACTGAAACCCTACGCTCATAAAATAGGATTCTGTTGAGGAGAAGGCAAACACCGTGAACTTGAACTCATTGCCTCCCCTTAGCACTTGGCTCCACACCTTACACCTAGGAGGCCTCATAGACAGCTCACCTTTGAGGGCTAGAAATGGCCTGAGCTCTGGCAGTCCCCAGGTTAAATATGGACTCTGCCATTTTTCAGTTCTGGCTTTGGGTGAGTCATTGCACTCTCCAAGCTTCAACCCTTTCCTCTGCAAAATGGGACTGACCCCTGTGCCTCCCCAGCAAGGTGGGCGGGGGAGATTAGCCAAGTAGGAGTTCCAGCTGCAGGTAGTCAGCTTTAAACTAGGTATAGCCATTGACCTGTTCATTCATGTGCAGGTAGTGGACACGTATTTATTTCATATAGATGTCACCCAGATTTATTGAGTACCTACTACATGCCAGTCATTCACCGTCCAAGATGGTGGCACTCAGTTGGGAAGGTCAGTGGTGTCTGCTCTGACGGTGGCTGCATTCTAGCATGATGAGTAAATCCAAATGCATATTTCTTTTTAAAAGACCATTTCAGACACTGATAAGGGATAGGAAGGAAATTTTTCAAACGTGATGCCCAATAGAATGATTGGGGGAGGGGGTCACTGAGGGACCGCCTCTACAGGAGGGGCAGCTAGGCTCACACCTGCGTGATGAGAAGGAGCATGCCACGGAGCAAGGGGAAGGGTGTCCTAGGCAAAGGGAGCAGCATGCACAGAGGCCCCGTGGCCTTGCAGGTGGGTGCGTTGGGTTGCTGATGACAGCGACGCCCTTGTCTAACAGCATCTTTGTATTTGTAAAAGCAGTAGTCTCCTCTCCTACTGGGTGGTCGTTCACTAATTTGTTCACCATGTATGTCTGGTTCTCTGTGTTCCCTGGCCCTGGTACTTGAGCGGGGCATATGAGACGTGGAAAAGACGTGTCACCTGTGGGTAGGAGCATTGGATTATTGGTACAAAAGCCTCTAGAGCTCTCTTGCTCTAGGATGGAGACTGACAATTTTGAAGATGATAGCTAATCCACTACCGTAGGAACCTGAGTGGCTACCATGCATAGAGCCACCCTGCTGACCCACGGTTGGCATGTTGAGTGAATGAGAATAACCTCTAGTTGTTGTTAATCACTGAGGTGCTGGGGCTGTTTGTTACTGCAACATCATCTCACCTACCCTCACTCACCTGATACACTCTCTTTTGCTGAGTACTGCCTTCCACCTTGCCATGGTAGTCCTTCTCTACCCTACTGAGTTTAGGTCATTGTGAGACCCAAAAGTCCTCTCAACCCAAGTTAGTTGTTGCACGGGCAGGTTCCCACACTTCTTGCAGACAGGAATGTCTGGAACCCAGAAGGGTGGTGTGGGCAGTGGCAGTTCCAATGAAATAGGAGAGTTCCAGGAGAAGCAGCTGCCTGCCTTAGCTCCCCAAGCCTAGGCATCCCCCACCAGGGGCCTGGGCTCTGCGAGTCCTCCTGCGTGCACAGCCTCCCTCCCCAACTACACAAATCCCCCCCGACACTCCTTCGTGGGTTGATGCAGACCCGTTGTTGCCAACAAGCCTGAGAGCTGCCTCCAGCAGGCCTGATCCCTGGGCGGTGCAGAGCACTGCTGGGGCATTAGCCTTACCCACCCCTGTGACGGGGAAGGATTGCAAGTACTCTGGGGGAGGGACGGACACAAAATGCCACAGCAAGCACGCAGCGGCTGCTTCCGCCCTTGTGGACCAGCAGTCTGAACACCAGGTGCTCCCAGGAGCCAGGCATGTCACCAGGATGAGTGAAATGGGCCAGGTGCCACCACTGCTGGCCAGGCAGACCTTCAAGTTCTGCCCGCAGAGGCCAGGTATCTACATTCGTGTGAAATATTTGGTTATAAGATATTTGCAACAAATTAAAAACTAGGTAAGCACTGTGGTTTTCACTGGTGCTATTTACCAAATATTTCTAGAACTACCCCTACCAAGGAACCAGGTGGGCTTGCATTTTCCCCTTGATGTTAGGCCTGACCATGTGACTTAACTCTGGCCAATGAAAAGTCAGCAGAGGTGACACACATCACTCCCAGGTAGGAACGACAGAAGCCAGAGCACCAGGCACCCAGACTCTTCTCACGGTCTCAGTTACTAGAGATGCACACAAAGAGGTGGGGACTGCAGCTCGATTCTTGAGTTATTATCCTAACGAATGATCAGAGTAACCCCCTCTGACCCCACGGGCAGAAGGAACGCAATGAATGTGTTGCCAGAGCAAGGAGTCAATGCTTGTTGCCTGCACTTCTGAGATGTGGGGAGTGTTTGTCACTGCAGCGTAAGCAGACTTGTCATGACTGATACAGACACTCTGCAGGTGACACTAGAGAAGCCTGTGGCCCGGTTATCTGATGCTCAACTTCAGAGGAATTAATTGCTTTTCTTCTGCTTTCCTCTTGTTGCAAACATTTTCTCTTTTCATCATCTCTATGTATTTGCCTCAACAAGCAAACACTGATGGCGACTTCGGCAAGGAAAACTGCTCTAGCCAGACCCTAGCCACCATGGTACAGTGCTGACAACAACGATGACAGTAACTATAATAAGAGAGGATGCTGTCCTCGGACAACCAGCTGCTCCAGGGCAGCTCAGCCTCGCGGGTCCAACAGGCAGAGGCCAGAGCGCCCTCCAGCTCCCAACCCACCCTAGCTGCCAGGCCCTTCCCTGGTTTCTAAGAAACTCATGGTTTCCGTGAGGATCACGCTTACTCTCAGATCCCAAAAGATGCTCGTGTGTCTTTTTGCATAACACGGCCTTGCTGCAGCAGGTTTGCTTTGGAACTGGCCAACATTACATTCCCTGCTTAGCCAATTACTAGCCGTGTGACCCGAGGCCTCAGTTTTCTAGGGGATGAGGGAAAGTACACGTCCAATTGGGCAGAGCTATAACAAGGATTAGGTGTAACATACAGCAAGCACCCAGGAGAGTGGCCCGTAGTTGGTGCTTTATTAATGGCAGCTTTTTTACGGAGAGAGATACAGGCGAGGTGAGGCCAAGGGCCATTTAGTCACTTTCAATTAGAAGTTAGGATGCCATGTAGGATGATTGGGTTAGGCCTGCAGACTCTGGAGTGCAGCTGCCTGAGTTCAAATCCCAACTCCACCTCTCTCTCTAGCTGCACAGTTATGAGCAAGATCCTTCACCTTTCTCAGCCTCAGCTTTCTTATCTGTAAAACAGGAATGGTAACAGTAGTATTGCACTTGATTCCTGGGTTGCTGTGGCAGGCACCAGGCATAGAATAAAGGCAAAACACAGATGAGACTTTTATGTCCTTGTTATAAAGAACTCGGACAGCATCTCCTACTTCCAAGCCCAGTTAGGACCCCGCCATCCTGGCGCTGGGTGAGACCTCACCTCCGCGGGCTCCTGCCTCAGAAGCGCCCTCCAGGCTGGCCCTCTGGAATCCCCCTTTTGAATCCGACAGTTTCCAGTATCCAACAAGGCTTCATTGTTCCCACCTCAGCCAGGAACGTGTGTGTGTTCCTTCTGCACACGCACTTACCTTGCAAACACTAGCTGTCGTCTTGCACACCGCCTTCTCCGTCTCTGCGACACTGGACAGCAGGCCCAGGCTGCCCTGGACACCCGATCTCCCAAACCCTCCATTCTAATCACGTTGTTTCTTAGACTTAGGCCCACCTGTAAATCATTTTTAATGACAGTTTGAGAAGAAAGTAGTCGCAGAGCAAATTTTACATGACGTTCTCATCACCAACGGCATTTAATATCCTAAATCAAATGCTTTATGGCGTTGCATCGCGGGCCTTCGGGGGAATGAAGGAAAGCTATTATTTTTTTGCCTTTTGCGCACCTTTCGTGTGCTTAGGGTCACTCACGGTGGGGAATTCCTGGTTGTTATGCTTGGGGGTTCATTTTGGGGGGAGCTCGGATGCTCAGAGGGCCCACCAGGATTCTTGGGGGACTGTTACACAATGAGGCAGCCTGTGTGGTGGGACCCAGCGCCGGTAACATGAGAAAGCTATGAGAACGTAAGCCAGGCCTGATCTGGGGTTCCTCGCCATTCACCTGGGGGGCCCCTTCCCTCCCTGGGAAGTCGATACGGTGAAAATCAAACCATAGCGACAGCCAATAAAAGCAGGCCCTGCTTCTCCTGCCCCCAAACCCCAGTGAGACTTGGGAATAAACGTGAACTTCTGTACTCCAATTTCCTTCCATCTAACAAATGTTTTCTGAGCACATTTCCAACGTGTGCCTACCATGTGCCCGAAACAGAGCTCACACAGGTCAGTACAATTCTTCTCAGTGCAATTCCATCCAAGTCATCCATCGGTGTTTAAGCACCTACTGCGTACTGGGAGCTCCTAGGGCAGGGGTGTCAAACTCATTTTCACCGGGGGCCACATCAGCCTTGCGGTTGCCTTCAAAGGGCCAAAGGTAATTTCAACTCTTTAACAGTTAAGGAGTAGTTACATTTATACAGTCCTAAAATTATTTCGGCCTTCTGAAGGCTGAATAACCTCTGCATCAGAGGGGCCTGGGAGCCAAAAATCAAGGGATGGGGCTTGAATGCTGAATGCAGGGTTCCTGGTGCATCCTAAATGCTTAATGAAGGACAGCTTCCTTGTTATCATGCTCAGTTTACAAGTGAGGAAGCTGAGGCTCCAAGAAGGGAGGGGGGGAAAGGCGACCGTGGACGGAGACTGGGGAGCTTCTCGATCCGTGTGAGGAGCAGACCCTAACTCTGGACCTGGGTAACTTTGGGTAAATTACTGCACTTCTCTGGGACTCAACTAATAATGATCACAGTAGACTGGTTCCTTGAGATCACCAATGTCATCCCTTAGCAATATTTGAATATAGCGCTTTCATGGCTTCAGTTTAATAAAAATAACTCCCTCACTGTGGTCACGTGAGGAGGAAAATGTGTGAACACCGAGCACAGTGCCCGGCACAAGGCGATCCTCGACAAATGGGAGTTCGTGTAGTTGCCGTCTCCACAGCTTTCCTGGGTAAAGGAAGGAGAGATGTGCTCACATCGGCATTGGAAGCAAAGCCACTACCACATTTTTCACTCCTGGAGAAACCTGTTTTGCAGGGCCCCATCCCCACCCCCTGGGCCTGGTGATATGGGATCAGCAATTTCCTCGGCCCAGCCACCGGGCCAATGATTGACCAGCTGCTCCTCAAAGCCCCTTCTCCCCTCAAGGGCAAGCTCTCCCAGCCCAGGCACCTTCCTTTGAACCAGAACTCTTCAATTATTGTTGGGGTCCCAGTGCCCTTTCTTTTCTTCTTGTCTGGAGGAAGCTGGGGGGTGGGAAAGAAGGCAAGTGTACATTCTAGGCTGGAGCACAATGAGAGAGCAGGAGGCCATTCCCAGAAGTTTGTGCTGATTAGACCTTGGCTTCCTTGGTGTCCCTCAGAAACATCTTCATCCTTGTCATCATCCTCTTCATCACCTTTTTTTCATCAGCTATCACTACAGCTTCTTTTTCTTTTATTCCCCCTTTTCTCCCTCCTCCTTATCCTCCTTCTTTTCCTCTTCTTCTCTTTCTTCTCCCTCTCCCTCCTCCTCCTTAACTCCTCTCCCCCCTCCTTTTCCCCACCAGACCATGCCACTGTACTACGGTTTCTCTTCTACCCTCTGTTTCCATCTTTTTTTCCTGGGTCCTCCTTGTGCTTGGGGTTTGTGGTCCCCCCCACCTCCATCAAGATTCAGCAACATTCAAAGCTTCAGACCTTCCCTCACCCTACTATCCCGGCACCCCTGCCCACTGCACCACAAAA
Organism: Anoura caudifer; assembly: GCA_004027475.1. Lineage (NCBI taxonomy): Eukaryota > Metazoa > Chordata > Mammalia > Chiroptera > Phyllostomidae > Anoura > Anoura caudifer. The sequence continues at coordinate 18,057 of PVKU01001188.1, read as the reverse complement.
ACCTGCCCTTTCTGGATCCAACAGGCTCAGCGGTACCTCCTAGATCAGAACAAACTTCGGACTGACTGCAGCCCTCGGTCAGTGAGCTCACACCTGGAAGCCCGGGGCTGGGCAGGCGTGGCTATAGAGCAAACTGAACCGCTGTTGGGGTCCTCAGCAGGTGCAGGGGTGGATTGAATGGCAGATCAATGGGGCGCAGGAGAGAATGCCCACAGGGCATCCAGAACTTAGATAACTTTGAAGGTGTCTACTGTGCTCATGCCCTTGACCACCAACTGCCCTAATCAACAGTGACTGGTTGGCTTTCAGAAAGCCCCCACATAAACTTGGCTGTGATGGATTACATCAGAACATCCCAACTTGGGCCAATCACAGTGTCTTCCTGAGGAATTTGGAATAGGCACTGCAGGAAGGTGACGTCCTTATATGCTCGAGGCCACAGCACGGAACTTAGGAATACTGGGAAGCTATCTTTCACTCCTCACATGCGCCGGAAACGTGAAATGATGATGATGATGGTGATGATGATGGTGATGATGATGATGATAGCCAAGATGTATTGAGCACTTGCTCTCTGTCAGCCACTTGCGTGGTTTACATACATTGAGTCCTGTGAGACACCCCATTCCCATTTTTCTTAAGCTTCAACTAATTTTTATTACTTCCAATCAGCTGGATGCTGGCAAATAGAGTCACTGAACTTCTATAGAGAGGCAGGGATTCTTCTCATAGAGGGTGCAGTGATTTTTTTGAAAAAGTGCCTTCGGACCAGGGCCAGGATTAAGGCCCAAATGAGACACGTAAGGCACATAATTTAAGGAAGGAGTTGCCTTGAGGATCATGCCACTGAGGGACTGGCATTTGCACAGACCTGAGAGGGGGTGCCCCCTTAAATCACACACCCTGCACTGCTGGATTCCCTAGTGCTGGTCTCAGCCCTGTTTACCCAGCTCCCGTTCCTGTCCTGCCGTACTTCCCCAATGGTACGGTGAGTGCGTGGAACCCAGGATCGCAGAGAGCCGTTGGGAGTGTGACGTTCTGGCTCTGGCAAGTAAACGGCACTCGTGCCATCAGCCCTGCACCCTGTGTCTGCGGCAGATGTCACTGGCCCATCACGGCCTCTTCTTGCTGAGCTTAGAACGTGTTCTCAGAACCCAACTTCACGCGGAGACGTGAGGATCTACTGCCAGATATCTAGCGCTGCCCAACAAGGTAACACCTCTCTGGGGGCAAGAGCCAGGTTTTCCTCTCTCTCTCTCTGTCTCTGCAGCACTTCACATGGTGCCCAATATAGATACAGCGCTGCACCGGTTTTAAGGTTAGCTGAGGCCAGGCCAGGCAAGTGCATGGAGAACTACCTTCGCAGGCGGTCCTGTTCACACGAACACACACACGTCCACAAAGAGTGTGTCATGGCCTACAGGTAAACCGGGGCCACATTACAGCCCAAAGGGTAAAAACATTTCGATTCCTTCAACTGTTCATAAACTTCAAAAGAATAATTTAACGTTAGACGGTAAGATCCAGGAGTCCTAGAGGTTCTGGGATTTGTCACAATAATTACCTCCAATTGTTTCAATATCAAATATCAAGGTCATTAAGAAATGAGAGGACGGAGTTCTGTGTCATGATTTGCTGGCGCCCAAGCATGTTCTGAGACATGTTTTGGGATCACGCAGCACTGCAAATAACCTCATGCACTTGAATGTGGACATGTGCATGTATAAACATATACACCCCCACCCAGGCATAAATATCCACAATTGCATACTGTATTTGTACATGTAGCCCCCATGCATTGTTCACACACATGTGCACAAGCACACACATCTTAAACACGCATGCACACATCTCGGTATGCATATGCATGTAGGCACACGACAAAGCACACAGACACAAAAATGCACAAGGTGGCACATCCACCCAGACAGATGTGCATGGACAGATAGGCAAACACACCTCTTTAGGTCCCCACATGAGTGTTTTGGTACATGTGCACACTCAAACCCACATAGCCACTCACACATACCCGTGCATCTGCACACACAGGCCCAGTCCTGAGCCCTCACATGTGCCCACATTCTTCACACACACATGCACACATTTATGCAGAGATATGCAGACACACATTCTGCTGCAATCCCTCCCTGCCTCTCTCTCTCTCTGCCTCTTGCACACACACACAGTCTGCCAGTCCTCCACCGTAAGACCGGCAAGGCCGCCCCTCCCCAGGCCTGAGCCGTCAGGGAGCCTGGTCAGAATCACCAGGACGGCTGGACAGTGATAACAATGTCCAGAGCCAACAAGAGGGAGCCTCGTCCACAGTGAAAAGCTGACAGGGCCGGCGCCTCCGCGTGCATCCTGCCAGCTCCTCTAACTCAGCCCAGCGTGGGGAGGTGGCAGGCTCTTTGCGCCCTCAAGCCATGTCATCTCCTCTCTAATGATGCCAGTTTTGACAAAGCTGAGCAACACAGCCGGTAGGTGTGAAGTTGGAATTAATTTTCTTTTGGAAGGTCAAGTGCATTAATGAGCTTTTGGCTGGCTTGTGTTGGTGTTCCTTTTCTCCTTTTTGCAAGAGGGAGAGAGAACAAGGAGAAAGGGACACTCTTTCCTGCAGCTGTTTACTTCTTTCTGGTAGCTGCCCTTCAGGAGACTTGGCCCCTTTTCCAGAAGCTCGGTAGATCCCCTCGGGCAGACAGAGGGACTCAGACAGGGCCTCCCCCCAGAGTGCTCAGTGCCCGCACTGCATTTGGAGAGTCTCAGCATTAGACTTGCCTTGAGGGGCTGGGGATAAGTAAATAATAAAAAGAATACCTCCCCCTTTAAGGAATCTAAATAGATACAAATTGGGGGGTGGATTTCAATTGTATAGGCCACTGTGATTGATTAGCAGTGGCTGCCCAGAGGGGCATGGGAAAACAAGGAGCCATGAAGGCGACTTCAGACTCCATGGGCTGGAGAATCTTGGTCCATTAGTAATGTCTGCCCTGGATATCACATTGGGCTGTTGATGCATCAATAAATCTATTTTAAAAATACCTGTCATTCAGCAGCTTAAAAATAAATAGGAAACTCAGTAAATAAGTATATTTAAAACCTAAAAAAAGAGCCCGCAAGAAAACAAAGCTGTATGGGAAGCAAGCATTGTAAACTCAGTCTCCATCAGGGGTCCAAGAAGGTGGAGTGGTTAGGGTGACTCGGGTGGGGTCTCTGCAGAGGTCAAGGGTGTGGTTCTCCTTTAAAGAGGGGAGTCAACTTCTTCACTCAGCCACTTCCTGCCATGCAAGAAGGTGGCCTGGGTATTATCACCTCCATTAATTTTATTTCTGAGAGAAATCAGAATTGTGATTTTTTTTTCAGTGTGAAATTTTATGATTTTGCTGTTGCCAAAAATTCTTTATTAAAAAAACTGATTCTGTAGGCCCCCAATAACCTTGAATTTGTTCGGAAAGAGCAAGTCTGGGCCTTTGAGAGGAAGTTCTAAAGGTGATGTTCAGTATAACCCATCTGTTTCCCCACCCCCCACCCCTAGACTTCCCACTGACAGAGGGCAGAGAGGGCTTGTGTGTGAGCATGTGCACACTCACTACTCTGCGCCCGGCACCTGCAAACCTAGCTACACTCAGTAAATACCTGTCACATGAACAGGTAAAAGGATCAAATCCCACCCTTACCCCTAGAAAGCCATTTCTCAGTGCCCAAATATTTCCCAGCTTCTAATGACACATCCCCCTCTCTTCTTTAATTCTTGGAGATAAAGATTATTTCCTCTTGTTCTACCTTCAGTGATGCAGATGAAGTCTGCCTGGATTCAAATCCCAATTCTACCTCTCACTGGCTGTGTGACTTGAAATAACTCACTTCACATCTCTGAGTCCCGGTTTCCTCACTTGTCTTGTTAAATAAAACAGGGCTAATAAGAGTGTCTACCTCTTAGAGCTGCTGCAAGGATTAGATCAGGTGCATCTGCAATGTAGCTCATGAACCAGGAGGGTTTTGAGAATGAGAAGTGACACTCAGTAATCGCTCTGGGACACCGAGTGTTAGCTTGCATTGTTCCAAGCTACCCTACTCTCCGATCACCCCATGGCGAACAGGCTCATCACACCCAGCACTCAGGAGGGTGCCTGGCAAGTAGAGCTCAGTCCTGGTGGCTCACATTGTGAGAAAGCCACCACCAGTTCTCACCTCACCCTGTCTCCTCTGAGACGCAGCATTCGAGGTTCTCAGTTCTGCCGCCTCACCTTTAGTTAAGGACCTGTTCAGAGGAAGTGGCAGCTGAGTCACACATTGAAGGGTGGTGACGAGATCCTTAAGGGCAGCAGGTCAAAGGGTTCACGAGCCTGAGAAATCAAGCTCGAAAGGTGGATGGTGTGCCTGGGCTTTGGACACATTCTTATCTGTTACGTCATCCATCAAAGGCCTGCCAAAAGAGGGTTGTGCGCCGGGGCACCGACGTGACAACAACTGCTTTTCCTGGGAAGAATCTCAAAGACCAGACCCAATGACTGGATCATATTTTAAAAGGATCCAGTTGTAAAATCCCCTTATTAAAATAGAGAACAGGAGATAGCCACTACCACTCCCTTTTATTACTGTTACGGAATGTCATGAGCAGAGAAAGCAAATTTTTTTTTAAAAAGCCATCCAGAAAAAGAAAGCCTCCTTTCTAATCTGGGAAAACTCAGTGGGATTTAACTGGGATAAAATTCCCGTCTCCCATCTCAGTGACCCCCTGTTAATTGCTTTGCAAGCGTGACATTTGCTCACATCCATCCCCTGCATCCCGTTCATCTGTTCTCATCTCCCAAACAGGAGGACAGTCGATGGGGCAGACACGCAGCTCACTCACAGTCAGAAACAGCTGGCTGCCACTAGGACCATCCCACTTGTTTTCTTCTAGCTCACGGCTTCCTCAGAAAGGAGCCAGCCCAGGAATCTGGGCTTGCTATTCTTGCGCATTTTACCTTTAAAGAAAAACTCCCCCTGCTCTCTCCTCAGTCATGGTTTGATGTCCCCCTTTTCTTGCTGCTGATCACAGCCTGGGTCACCAGAGACCATATGCTGTACCTCACAGCGCTGCTGCTCTGGGGGCAGCTCCTGAGGACCACAGGGGAAGCAGTCCTTGCAGAAACAGGCCACAGGGCCCGGGCAGCTCAGAACCTGGAGGAAAGGATGCAAACTCAGACAATTGATAGAACACGCTCCGTGCAGTTGAGTGGTTTGTGTGCCCCAGGTAGTGCGTCAGGATCACCGGAGAAGCTGGTTCGAACTACAGAGCTGTACCTACCGCCGGCGCGTCCAATTCAGAAGGTCTGTCTGGCCAAGGGTTCAGAACAAATTTCAGAAATGCTCCCAAGTGATTTTGAAGAGCACCTCCAATGAATCACCACTGGAGGCTTTGGGGCCTCAAAAACCTAGGTTCCAACTCTGACATCGCCCTTGGCTAGCTGTGCGACCTTAGGCCAGGAGCTTCACCTCCGCGAACCCCTGTTATCCCATACGAGCCCGTAAAGCCAGTCTGTCTTTATTATGAAGAGTTTATAAGGGACACATGGGAAGGCATTTGCCGCAGGTCCTGGCACATATGAACCATCAGGGAGATGAGAATTTTCTTCTCTCCTCCCACGAGGACATGAAGGGGAGCCAGCACTCTCCTCCCTCCCCCTTGCCTGCCTTCACCATAAGAAACCTGGGAAAGGTTGTGGGGGTGCTCCTTTTGAAGGAGTCTCCTTTTCTGGCAGCCAGCTTTGAAATTCTCAGCTATCGTTTGGAGCTCAGGGTTCGCACACTCATGATGGACGAGCAGGAAATAGAGACACCTCGTTAGTGTTCGAAACCCCTGGTCTGAATTGGGAGGGAAAACCAGCCAACCTTGAACCGAGACTGATCCATGCTCTCCTACAAACGAAAGGTGGGCCGAGCAGGGGGCCACAGCATTGTGGCCCTGAGTCCTGGGACCTGCCTGGACGCGCTGCGGCTGATGGCCACCTCCAGGGGGATGTTTTAGCAACACGCACAGATGGCTGCGAGATATTTCTCGCACAGCTCTCTGAGAGCCTCAGGAATTCACAAACAAGGAAAAGGAAGGTAATGTTCTGGATTTTTTGGTTAAAGGTGTCCTCTTGGTGAGCCCAGGATGGACATCTGTTGTCAGCCTGGGCAGGAAAGACGATATAATAATCATCATTACAAATGCCCACTGAGCGCTTACTGTGTGCCAGGCCAATACTGAGCACTTCCCCTGTTCTATTTCATACACGCAATAGCCCTGTAAAGAAGATACTATTAGCATCCTCGTTCTACAGGTCACAGCTAAGTAGGGTTGTGACTGACGGACAGGTGTTTGCCAGATCGACGAGGAGAAAAGGCTGCAGGCAGAGGGAACAGCATGTGCAGGGAGGTGAAGGAAAGGGAGTTTGGCCTTCCAGAGGCATGGGGAGAGGGGCAGACAAGGCCAGAGGGGGAGCCCCTCAAAGGCTGTGCACCTCACACGTGGGTGTGCCTCTTTCTGGGACCCCAAAACATGCCTCAGCAGAAGAAGGGCCTGACCAACTCTGCACGTGGAACAAGTGCGAGTCGGCGCAGTGAGGGTGATGAGAGGGCAGGTGAGACTGGTACAGGGCAACTTTGACACCATCGCAAGTGGCCAGACTCCAGTTCGATTTGAGGCCGCGGAGGGACGCTCTGCACGAGAGAGCTGCCAAGAGCAAGGCATCTGCAAGTACGGGGAGGAGGCACTGCCTTTCCAGCTTCCATCCAAATTCGATCTACCCAATCAGACACTAGACAAATGTGTTCTATGCAAATGTCTCCTTCATTTTGAGCTTGGGTGTGAAAATAATGCCTTCCGTTTGAGGAAATTGGGATTCCTATACCCCCGGGACAATCGGAGGGACCCCAAAGGGAAGCAGGAAGTAGGAAATGGGAAAGTCTGTAGTTGTTGCGCTATGGCTCCAGGTCTAAGGCTAAAACATGCATATATCTCCTAGTACTTTGACCTCTCACCACCCGGAATCTAACAAGAACTGCTGCGTGTCCAGCCAGGGTCCTGTGCCAAGCATTGAGCTCAAAGCTTCCCAGCAATCACATGATTTAATTCTCACAGCAGTCCTGTGGGAATTAGTAAAATCATATCCACTTCATAAATTAAAAAATGGAGCCTCTGGTCGATCCCCCAGTCGCTCACCTAGGGGGTGGCAGAGACCGAGGACCCAGGCAGCTGCAGTCAGAGACCGTCGCTCTAACTCCCGTGCCCGAGTCCACCGTTTCCCAAACGGCTGTCCATCACGCACAGCCCCTCTGCTATGAGTCACTCAATGTTATTTTTAATGAAGTCCACTTTGACTTATCCCAAATAAAATGCAATAAATATCCAGAAATCCATAAACATTGAAACAGAGTATAGCCCTTCAAATAAGCACTGTTTATACAATACTATGTATGAAGGTCAAGAAGTCGGCACCAAGAAATAATCGCCATGCGATTCCATTCATTTGATGTTCAAGGTCAGGCATGCTAGTCTGCGGGGACGGAAATGGGCAGAGCGGCTGCCTTTAGGAAGCCGGAGTGGAACGATAGATGGGAGTCCGAGGAGAAGAACCTTCGTGCGTGCAGTCACGGCAATGATTTAAATTTTGAGTGAGACTTTAGTTGCATGGGCGTACAACGTTTGTCAAAAGTCATCCACCTATAGACTTAAAATCTGTGCATTTGATTGGGTGTAATGATACTTCAATGAAAGAGAGTCCTCAAATTTGGGTTTTTGACATTATCTTCCAATGAGGCCCCACAGACTCCCAGAGATACGCTGACTTCACACAACCTTGAACAGGTGTGCCTTCGCTCAACATTTGCTATGCCTAAGGACTGATCACGTGTAAAGTGAGTGTACTGGGTTGCATTTCTGTGTGAATGTTATAGTTTTTAGGTGTAAACATTTAAATATGCCCTACTTTCTGTTACAAACAAACGTTTTGCTAGAACATGTTTCAGACTCTCTCACTCAGAAGCTGTATAACCTTAAGTAAGTCATCCACCCTGCATCCCAGTTTTTTTTCTTTTTTAAAATTCATTAAGTTTATTGGGGTGACCTTGGCTAGTGACACCGTAGTGGTTTCAAGCACACAATTCTGTAATGCATATCTATGTACTGTGCTGTGTGCTCACCACCCAGAGTCGCCTCCCCCCGTCATCGTGAATGTGACCCCCTTTACCCTCTGCACCTCCCCCCGCCCCACTTCGTCAGGCGACCACCCTTCTATTGTCTGTGTCCATGAGTTTGTTGCTTTCTGTTTAATATCCCGCATAGGAATGGCGTTGTAGTCCTTGTCTGTCTGGCTCCTTTCGCTTAGCATGCTACCCTCCAGAGCCCTCCGTGCTGTCCCAGACGGCAGTACTTCATCCTCTGGGGTGGCTGGGCGGGGTTCCAGTGTATGTATGCCCACGCTTCTTTCCCCAGGCATTTCTCAAAGGACACGTGGGTGGGCTCCATGTCTTGGCTACAGCTTCTTTATCCATAAGATGCGTTCATGACAGTGAAGGTGGTCGTTCGTGGATTGCTCAAGGCCGTGTCCAGGACTTCATACCCTGACTTCAAGGTTTCCTTTCTTCAGTCCCCTCCTCTTTGTAAACCTCACCTCTCTTTACTCTGTGGCTGGGCGAGGGTAATGCACGACATCTTCCTCATTCCTCTCGGGAGGGTCCGCAGGGCTCTGCCCCTCAGTCACGGTGACATTTCATGGAAAAGGTAAGGGGTGCTTCCCCAGACTGCAGCACGGGATGGTCCCCAGGGATCCCCCCACCCCTGGCTTTGTTTCTGCAATGCCTGGTAGGCAGAGGGAGCGTGGGCCTTCGGCGGTGTTCTCCTGGACAGAGCAGGGACGGCCAGAAGGGTTTGTCCTGCAGGGCTGTGTTCTCCCTGGTCCTTTGACTTGAAGGAGCAGGCTTTTCGGGGGTGTTCGGGTCCACACCCGCTGGGGTTCCTGGGCTGTGAGCCCCTCTAACACCCAACGTGGAATATATATGGAGGGCAAAGGCTTCTAGTCAACGCATTTTCTTTACTCCACCTTTCAGAGTCTTTGGATAGTTGCTTTAAGCACATTTCCGGGGATGTTAGTTGCAATTGGTGGGAAGAATAGTGTGGCCAGCGCTCGCTCCATCTCGTTGCACGCGTTCACTTCAGTAAGTCCATGTCTTCGGGAAGCTGGGTCTTCGGGAAGCTGGGTCTTTGATGACAGGGGCTGTGTTAAAAAAGAAAAAGAAAGAAAGGTGGGAAAACCAGCGTGGAATGTGAAATGAAAGGGACAGCGACCGTTCCATTCTAAGATTTGAGAAATTGTGCCAGGTCCAACAGGATGAAATCCTGTTAGTAAGAATGAAATAATTTTTTTCTTTAAATTCATATGTATTACTTTTCCTAACTTGTTAGGTTTTTTTTTTGTTTTTTTTTTTTTTTTTTTTTTAGCTAATGACTTCATAAACAGGATTGTTAGAAGCTTAATGAAATAATTACTAAGCTACTAAAGTCACCCATGACCCAAGAGAGTTTGGGGACCTCTAGTCTAGGAAGAAAAAGACCTATTCAAACCCAGAAGCAAACAAATGAATTAACCCTGCGAGAATCCAGAGGGCAAACACGACTTTGCACTTCTCTGAGTGTAAGGGGCAAAGAAATACAAAAAAGCAAAACAAAGCCGGTCTGCGGGGCCCATTAAAAAACAATCCGCTTTGAGCTTTGTTAATGCAAAGCTCTTTATCTGAGGAGCTCAAAGAGCGTTTTACAGGTAAATATCCTTGTCTCCAGCTGCTAATAGGAGAGGCCAGGCCCCCGGGACAGGGGATGGGGTTAGAGATTAGGGGAGAAGGCCTACTTCAGGTCACCTAACAGTCAATGACAAAGCGGAGACCCACAGAGTGCTCCCTAATGGGATTTGTCTGCTGCGTATTGTATCAGTCTGAGACGCCGGGTCTTGTAGGAGACAGGGCATCTGAGAATGGCAGAGTGCTACGGCGGAAGGGACTTGGCGGCCTCCGGGTCCGGCCGCCTTTGTCCCCAGCCCCCACGCCGAGGCTCTGAGAGGGCCAGTGATCTGCCTGGTCTGCACAGCCTGCTGGAGGCAGAGTCAAAAGGAGAACAGAGCTCCCGACTTCCACGGAATTCTCTCTGGGAGTTTGCCTGGCTCTCCAGCGATTTGTCTAGGAAAACCTATTAAGGAAATTCAATTTCTCTAAAGCTGGCTCAGTGGAACTTGAATTGGATCAGAGCTGGTGTGGATTTGGAAGGAATTAGAGAGGAATGGAAAAGCACACACACTCGGGGATAGAACTCCGGCTCCGTTGAGGACTCGCGTGGGATCTGAGGCAAGGGACCTCCGGTCCCAGCACCTCTGTGATTTGTAAGAAACATTGTTGCAAGATAGCCAGTGCTCAGTTTTCCGTTCTACAAAATGGGGACTCTGGTAGTGCCTACCTCACGGCGGTGGGGTTGAACTCAGCAATCGAGTGAGATGCTGTATATATAACCCTTCACTGCATAGCTTCACTGATTTAATTAGCCAAACAAGTGTGTACTGTGCATAATAGAGAAATATTATAATTTTCTAAGTTCCCTTTTAAAACTGTTAAAGAATCTATCAAATAAAATAGCATAAACAGAAACTCTATTGTACTATCCATTCGTCTCAAGGTACTGTGTGTCTATTTGTAGATGGATAGGTGAATGGAGGTGCGTATACCTGTGTTTGTATACATGTGATATTGTCGTTTGTCCTCTTTCATGCGCTTAATAAATTTAGTAAGTGTATTAAATCCATATATGTTTAAGCGCATTGAATCCGAGAAGTGCACTAAGGAGATTAAATGAAAGGAAGCGTTCAGACAAGCTTGGGTTCATTCCATTGGCCCCTCTGGTCCTTACATAGCTACAGAATTGCCATCAGGCATAAAATAGTTGCATTTTTACTGAGCCTCAGGGATTCCCACCTGCTTCTTCCTTCTTGGGAACCAGGTGCTGCTTTCTCAGCTTGACCCCTGAGGGCTTTCCAGAACCTTTTTCCTCAAACACGAATTGATCTAGGCCCTCCTTCCCTGGGTGCAGGATGCCCCAGGCAGCAACCCCGCAGTCCGCAAGCCCAGGCAACTGTCTGCTAAGGACACCGCTGGTGAAAGGCTGGTGAAACCGTGTCTTCCTGGAACTGGGTAGACAAGAGTCCTCTGAGTGTCGGTGGCTGAGAGCTCCCTCCTCCTCACCTGGTGGCTTTTCAGCGCCACTCTGTCTGATTTCGCCTCTGTCTTCTCTTATGCATCTGCAGCACAAGTGAAAGGAACCCTTCCATCAGGGTTCAGGAAGCCAGGGACAGGAAAGGGTCTTGACAGGTAATAGGAGTTCCGTACATGTTTGTTGGGTGAATTGATGCATAGGGAGCAGCGCATGGTGCCCACTTTGACTGTTGCTATTATCCTCATTATTCTAGAAGCTTCTTACTGCCAACCCAGAGCCTTACCCAACCTGGTTTCTCCAGGGTCTCTGACAGTACCTGCCGTTCAGAAGGCTGTCAGGCCACTGGGGAATGGACAGGTGCTGCCTGCGTTCTGGGGCTCTGCGTGCCTTCCTTCTAGGGATCGTTTCTTCTTCCTCCACCAGCTTCTTTGCCTTGTAACTTGCCCTCAAGTGCTTAGGTGTGCAGAGTTGGGGTCAGGTAAGTGTATTGGCTCAGTGAATATTTAAGTCCCTCTCTCCTCTCCGTTGTGATAAAAATTCCCTTTTTATCTGTCTTATCTTCTCCTTCCAGGAGGTCGAGAGAGAGCAAACTTGAACACGGGGTTGACCTGATGAATTTTGTAAGATGTTAGTTAGCATTATAGAAATGTGTGGGGTTAGTCATCCACCAAGAGGCTAGCTCCCTTAGGCCCACTCTTCCTGGAATATCAAGGGAGTGTCCGCCTCCCTCGCCCCCCAGCCACTAGCACATGGATTAGTAAGACACGGCCCCCTCCAATTCAAGACCAACAAAACGTTCCATATACAAAATGACGATAATATCAGAGTCACACATCGATGGTATCTGCGGTAAGGACCGCTCTCCTTTCGTTTAGCGTGGTTGTGCCTCCTGATCAAGGCTGTGTGTTGACTGGACGGGGCTGCGATGAACCCATTTGTCAGATTAGAAAACTGAGGCCCGAGGCTACCAAGTGTCCCTTCCCCTGAGAGCCCCTTTCCGGGGGCCGGATGAGAAGAGGCAGGGAATCTCACTGTAGCAAAGGCTACCACCCACGGAGCTGCTGCTCCCAACACTGCACGAGCCGAACATTCTGCCCGCGTGAATTCCTATGATCTTCCCGGCTGTGTGAGGTGTGCGCTTGAAGTGACAGATGGAGACACGGGGAGTCAGAGCGATTCGGTCGTTCGACTAAGGTGGGAAGAAACCCCAGCCCCCTGTTCTGAGTGGCAGCTCTACTCGGAGGGGCTCTTCACTCGATCCTATGAACGCCCAAGAAACCCAGGGATGGGCTTCAGAAATCTGATATTGCATTCCCAAATTTCCCTGTTCATGTGCCTTTTTTTTTTCCACTAACATCCATAGCTTTCGATGGATTATCATGGGTTCCTTGACACACAGATGAGGAACCACAGGTCAGAGCAGCACCAGAATCAGAACATGGGTATTAAGAAGCGCTTAGCAATGTCAAAACCATCCGCCTGATTAAACCAATTCATGCTCCCCACAAACCCCAGGCGCCTTTTCCTTTCTGAAATCCTGTGCTTACCTCTGGCCAGTTTCCTTGGGACAAAACTGAGTGAGGGAAGGAATGGGTGGGGCTGTCACTGTTATAGGAAGCCAGAAGCAAAGAAGTGTGGCTCGGCATTGCTCAGGCCTGGAAGAGCAGGGTTCGCACCCCCGCTTTGCCCCAGGATCAGGGATCAAAGGGCCGAGGCAAGCCCTTCATCACCAGGCCTCCACATCAGCACTGCTCACGGCAGGAAGATGTCCGTCTGGAGAGGAGGCTTTCTTTGAAGTGTCAAGATAAGAACCATCCCCACCTCCCTTTAGTGTGAAAGTGATTCCCCCAGGAGCCAGGGCAGCGGCTGAGGCTTTGGGCTGCCTGACCAGAGCTGGGAGGAGCTTCTCGACTGGGGACAGACACCTCCAGTGAACATCAGCCCTGAAAACCATATGAAACAGTGGAGCCAGCCTCACCTTTTTCTCCAGCAGTTTTTCATCTAGGGCTGTGTCTGCGCTGGCTTGAGCGTTGCTTGGTTGAGTGGCCAGAGCCTCGCACTCAGAAGGACTAGTTAGACCTTAACCCTTCCAGCTGGGTGAGCTCGGGCGAGTTCCTTAGCGTCTCTGGACCTCAGCTGCAGTAGGAGTTACAATAGCAACACCTCTGTCTAGGGTTCATTGGGGAAATCAATGAGATTATACAAACGAACCATGTCCTTTCCATAATATCTGGTACAGAAGCTCATTGGAAAAATGTTAGCTAATGTGTTTCTTTACTATCTGGCTTGATACGTCTGGTCTACATGGGCTTTTGCGTTGAGACGTCTGATTATGTGATATTCTTTCCACATATATTAATTTTGCCCAATTTTTAGGGCTTGGAGTTGAAAGATGAGATGGCTCTTACCTTCCTCTTCTGACACGGTTGGTATTGTGAAGATTGTCGGTATTTAAAGCCTCACTTGGCCATTTAACAACCATGAGAAAATGGTAAGTGGCTTCGCTCACCTCCGCCCATGTTCCTCATCTGGGCTCTGAGGACATTTTACAGGTGTTTGTTACTGGAGTTAAATGAGTTACCATATTAGCAGTGAGAATAGTGCTTGGAACATAGCAAGTGTTCAGTAAGTCTTAGTTCTTATTTCTTACCAATAACTGCTTGTTAAATGGAATTTGTTGAAGAACTGAGGTGGACCCAACCTTGGATTCCAGACTTTAGCAGCATCCATTGGCCTTGCTCTTAAGATGCTTACATTTTAATGGAAGAATTAATATATATTCATTATTCATATATATTATTTAATATATATTCAGTCACTACTTAAACAGAAAATTTTAGGGCCAAATAAAGATCACACAGTCATTCCCTCTATTACAGGGAAAGCTTTGATGTACCAAGCTCTGGCCTTCGTGTGGATTTTTTTCTCTGCCTGGAACACTCCACCCTACTCACGCAGCCCTTCCTTTTCAGCCTGTTAAGGTTTTCAAACGCATTTGGCCTCAGCTTAAATGCCGCCCCTTCGTGGAAGCCCTCCCAGATTGTAAATTAAATCAATTCCCCTCTCATGTGCCCCAAACGCTCTACTTCCTCTACGTTTTGAATGCTTGCCTTCATGTCTGACTTTACCATTCCTCACTTCCTTGAGGGTAAGGTGCATACCTGCCTTCTGTTTGCTATGTCCTCAGCCTCTAATGCTACTCCTGGTGCATGCAGGTTCTCAAAAAATATTTATGAATGGATGAAGGAAAGAGGGGTTTCTGGGTGTGGATTTCCCCTGTTGGGAAGTATTATTACTTTTGTCAGCTCATCCCAATAGTAAGTGACTCCTCTACCTTGCAGAGTTGAGCAACAGGCAGCTCTGAAACTTTTAGAGTTTGCAAGACTGTCTGAGGGAGCTGGTCCAAGCTCTTTGTTTTTCAGATGGAGAAACTGAGGTTAGAAAGATAAAGCCTCCCATCCAACTCTACTGAATGCACAGAGCTGGGGGACTAGAACTCAAATCTCTGGCTACCAGAGTCCTTTGAAAGAAAAAAAAAAGTGAGTTGAATTCTCTCACTAAAGTCAACTATTCATTTGGGATGGAAAAATTAGGACTCTGCCATTGGTGACAGGGGACATTGTGGCAGTTAACTGAGATAAAATGGTTTTCTCATTGGAGGCAGGCATTGGGGTATAGTAAGAAAAGTAAATTAAAACACGTGCTCGAATCCTGCATGCCCCAGGATAGCCACAGTGTCTTCATGTTCAGTGGGAGCAATGAGGTTTCTTATAGGAATTGGGTAATTTATATGAAATACTGCATGCATTGTGCAATAAAGAATTTGGTTGACCTTTGTCCCTGGGTAGAAGACTCTGAATCTTTGGAATTTCCTGCATTATGGAATGTTTTTGTTATTCATGAGCTCCTTGGAACATACCTGCACTTATGCTAAGAGTTGAGATGATTCAGGATGGTGACTGGTCAACCAGAAAGACCAACCATGTGATTAGAGCGTTGGGGATTTCAGCCAGTGTGACCCAGTGGAAGAAGAGGACAGCTGGAAATGAGTTCAAACCCAGGTCCACCCATGTCCAATGATTCAGTCAAGCGTGCCTATGTAATGGAATCCCATAAAAACTCTAGGCACCAAAGCTTGGTGGCATGTCCTGTTTGATGGACACATTGATGTGTTAAGACAGTGAGGCACCTAATTCCATGGGGAGAGGATACCCAAGCTCTGTGTTTGTGGTCCTCCCAGACCTCACTCCACGTGAGGTCATTTGGCCCTGATTTGTATCCTTTTGAATAAAAATATAATCAGGATTATAGCACTCTCCCGAGTTCTGTGAATTATTCCAGTGATTAGCAACCCAAAAAGGTGAGCACTACAATTATCTCCATGTTAGAGAGGGAGAAACTGCGGATCAGAGAGGTAAGGTCACATGCCCAAGGCTACACAGCTAGGATGTAATGAACCAGGACTTCAACCTCTTGCATTCTAGAGCCAAAGTCTTACCCAGCGCATTCTACCACCTCTTGCTTGTACTGGGAAAAGCAGCAGGCTAGCAACCCCCCTCCCCCAGAACTGAGCCCAAACCACAGAGTTTCTGTCACAGATGGAGGCCTGGCTGGAGCCAGCACACTCCAAAGGGGAGGATTTATTCATGACTCTGTGGACAGAATTAAGAGAAACGGACTAGCAATTGTGCAGAACCTTCTGGAAAATCAGGAAGATGCTATCAACCCCCTCCCTGAAGCCCGCAAGTTTATCAGAACTTGGAGAGAGCTGCAGCTGTAGAGAAGCCTCAACAAGAGATGTGCCTTCATGTCTACGATGAGAAGGAGCCAAAGGAAAGAAGAAGCCCAACCTCTCTCTCCTCCCTCCATCCCTCCACGTCTCTGGCTGGTGCCTCCCGTTGGCTAAGCCCAAATGGGAGCTAGAGGACAAAGAGGCCCATTGAGGCAGCCCATGTAGGTCAGTTTCTTGGGCACCACGCCGGGTGGAGAAGGGTGCCGAGCAGACCTGGGCCGACAGCGTAGCTCTATTCATGTTTTCCGTATTTCCCGCACTTGGTGCAGGTGGAAATTAGACATTCCGAGAGTCAGATGAAAATATGTGGGATATATTGTCCCCCCGGGGTTTCTGGAGTAACTAAACCCCAAACTCAACTCCATGGGCTTCTGTCACCTTCCCAGAGCTCATTTCCAAGAGGAAATAACACCTGGCCCAAAGCTCCACCTGCCGCAGCCACCTCTCTGAACCTCCAGCTGCCAGGGGCTGACGGTAAGTCACAGAAGCAAAGTGATTTCTCAAGGGAAAGATGAGGGAAGTGAATGCAGAAGTCGTCCATGCACAAGATGAAAACCCTGGTGCAGGAAGGCAAATGAGGTCAGTGGGAAAGGTTGGGGTGGGGCAGGCACAACCCTGGCAGCCCCAGCCTTCTCCAAGGACGAGGAGGGAGCCCAAGAATGCCCTCAGCTGAACACAGTGGCCGGTCACTTAAAGAACTCCTGGCCTTTGCATTTGACTTCATTAGGTGCCTTTTGATTTCCTGGGCTAGCAGACTGCTGCTAATTAGTTTTTGTTCGGGTTAATCCAGCTTTTCGTTCATGGGCTTATTTTCTCCCACTAAGTGTTTGAGTTCGAAATGTCTCTAACAACGTAGATAATTTAGTGTCCAAGCCCTCAAAGGCCAGGGACTTATAACTAATGAATAATACGTTCAACCAATTTAATTCTAGAAGCAGCTCATTAACATATCAAAAGACTTTCAAACACTCTTTGACCCTAAAATTTCCTGTCTAGCAAATGTTGGGGTTTTTTTTGCCCTAAAGAAATGATTATGGATGTGTAACGATATTCAGATCAAAAGGTACTCAGTGAATTATTGTTTAGATTAGCGAAGACTGGGAATAGTCTGATATTTAACAAAATAATAATAATGGCAATAGCAATAATAAAAATAATAACAATTATCATGTTGATTATGTAGCTTTTCCCATGTGCCCAGGCACTATTTTAAATCTCTTTGCCTGTGTTAGTTCAGTTCATCCCCCACGACAAGCCTATGAGATTGGTACCAGTATTTATCTCACTCGAGAGTGGGGAATACTTTAGCACAGAAGGACTAAGCAACGTGCCCCAAGTTCCACAGCATTGAAGCTGTCCTCATGAAGGCTCGCACTTCCTAGTTCCCAGGCCGAGGGCAAGAGAAACAGTGGAGGCTGACAGGCCATTTGAAAAGTTACAAATCAGGCTAATCAACTATTATATCAGTTGTTTTCTAGCCTCTGGTCTGATCGAATATGCTTTCATGGATCATGACCTGGGAGGCCAGAGCTGAACTGAAACATCAGACTCCTTGGCGTTCTGTGTCTGGATGCGACGCAGGGATGAGCCAGCCTGCCCACAGCCCGCAGTTCCCTCGCTTTCTCTTCCCACCCCGGCTCCATCACATAGCGTGAGGGGCCACATGCAGCCAGCAGCCCATCCACGCTCCATTGAGACCCCTCCCTCTAAACAGTGGCCCCCTGCCACCCCTCAGGTCCAGGGCTGCACACGCCGGAGATAGTCTTGCTCAGGAAGACACACGGGAGAAAAGCCAGCGCAAGTCCTAGCAGCAGGTTCAAGGCTACGAGGGCAGGACACTCCAGGGTCCCAGGTCCCTGGAAGGTGGTTTAGAAGGGCATGTGGGTCTGTGAAGTATATCTCCTCACCCCAGTACAGTCCACCCCTAGGTGAGGGTGGAGGTGGCGGTGTCCAGAGGTTAAGGTGAGCAGAGTCTCTAGTATCCGGACGCTGGTGTCGTAGCTGAGAATGGCAGATCGTCTGCGCTGCAATGCTGGTGCCAAGC